>CM046852.1:25150391-25396208 GCA_025618425.1 Heliocidaris tuberculata | reverse complement strand
CAGCCGACTAGCAGATTCTAATAGTCGAGGGTGTTTGTTAATCTGGTTGCTATATATTTTCTATTGGTTGGTTAGTTACATTTCTTTTTTTAGTTGAAAGATGTCATCTTCATTAACATTCTGTTTCCATGGCAACATATTCTTTTTTTAATAAATCAAATTTAACTCTATTCCAAACTAAAGTTTTGAATAGAATTATTATTAGATGTTCTGTATTTCATTAGAAATACAATGAATATATTTGTTACCATGGTAACGGCCTAACATGTAGTGGTCACATCCATCACCCCTTTACAAATTATGATAACTGAGTGTCCTGTAAAAGAGAAGATAATCATGTACAATATTTATATTTACTTCTTTTTTCGGTAGCATCAAGGGATTTTTTGGCTCAAATATCAGTTTTTTCTTACTGTTTCCATGGAAACAGCCATTTTCAAATATGATGGACCCTTTTTATGACTCTCATTTGGGTTTTAATCAATTGAGAAACTTTTGATACATCATTTTTTAATGTTACAATAAGTTTTTGTACTTTCTATATCATGAATACATGACATTTTCTGAAATTCTACTGTTCTTGATCCGTTGCCATGGTAATAGCCCTTGTGATCACGCCCACCTCTTAATTTAGGACAAAGAAGCATATTTTGATAGTTAATGGTCCCATCTAACAGAAAAACTTAATTAAAGATTCTTTTTAAGGGGGTGGGGACATTTCAGTTTGTGGCACATGGACTATACTGATAATACATGGGATAATTGCCTTATCATGTACACTCAAGAAGTCTAGAGGTACATATAAATAGTGTTTTTTCATTCAAAATGCGCATCGAGTAAAAATACATAATTCCATTTGGGATAACATAAAATGAGTTATCTATCACCTTATCGGATAATTTCTTTTCTGTGTGTGACATGACAATATTCATTATATGTTTAATCAAGAAAAATCGTTTAAATTGACAAATTTACGTTGGGTAAAAAACGTTGAAATATCGGTAGTTTTCACAACCTATTATTTTGAGTTAATCACAGTTTTATGTTTCATTACGCCATACATGTGTGTGTAATATCCAACTTTCAAATGTATATTAATCGGGTTTATAACTTCATACTCGAAATGAAACTGACATCACTTGAAAGGTCTTTATCAGTTATTATATATTAGGTCAAAAAAATAAAAATCGTGATTTTTGACATTCTTTCAAATTTTGAGCCAAAAATGGCATTTTTAGGCAAAAATGCTCGTGGCATCCACCCGTACCTTACTCCTCAGTATTTTTGCAAGAGTTTAAGCATGGATGCCAAGCATTACCCCAAAATGCCGTCCAAAGTAAAAAAAAATCATCTTGGCTGGTCTACTATAAAGAATACAACTTATGATAGAAAAAGTATACATTTTCTGGTAGGAAATTACTCAAGGAATCTAAATATGCATTCAAAATTGACATAAGATTTAAGATATGAGAATTACATGGACTTGAATATGAAATTTTTGATATATTTTGTTATCTTATTGTTTTCTCCATAACTTTTTCATAGGCCCTCCTATGGCAATAAAAATGTTATATTCTCAAAAGATGGATTCACATCCTTACAACAATGTATAAATGCCTAGGGTTTATGAGTTTGTAATAATGAAAAAAATCACCAAAACTTATAAAAAAATTCAAAAAAATTTAAGTGTCATTGTATGAAGCTTTTCATCATTTGTCACTGAATGCATAGCCAACTGTACTTTTCAATAATAAGACTGTAAAGAAGAGTAAGATAGCTTTAATTTGGTACCTAATTTGTACCCATACGACAAGTCTTGACAAAAATAATAATGTTTTCCCAGAATTGATAAAGAATCAAAATTATCCACTGGCACTGGACTACGTGTTAGAAAAACATGTTGACACTTTTGATGGCTAATAATTCAAAAGCTATAGCTCTTCTCAAACTGAGATTTTCACATAGTAATGCTGAATGATACCAAGTTACTTGGAGTAAGTTTTATGAAATTTCCTTCATCAATATTCTCACCATAGTGCTCTGATTACCAAATTAGAATTTTACTTTTTGAAAACTTAAGGCCCAAAAATCTGTGTGTATCAGTAACTAATTCAGAACACAACAATACCATTGTACATCGAACCTGTCAATGCTACCCAACTTTTGCTGTAGAGTGTCATTAATGATTCATGACTCAAGGCTAAAAGAGATGCTCTGAAATTTCAGCTGCAATTCACAAAAGCAATTGTTGTACTCTGAATTAATTACTGATACACACAGATTTTGTGGCCTTGATTTTTCTAAAAGTGAAAAACTAATTAAAAATTCAGAACATTGTTTTAAGAATATTCAAATAAACGTCATGAAACTTACTCCAATTAAATGTGGCAACCTCTAACCTTACAATGTGAAGTCCTCAGTCTGATACCAGTTATAACTTTTAAGTTATTAATGATTGAAAGTGTCAACTTTTTTTTTTAAACCTAGTGCTTGCAGTGCCACATTTGAACTAAAATTCCTGGTATTTCAGTTTGATACACTACTTTTTCTTAGCCAACCTCACTTTTCAATCACAAGACCATTAAGTTGAGTATGTAAGCTTCGATTTGATATCAAATTTGTAGTCATTTGCCAAATTTTGACAAGCATTTTCCCCAAAATTGCATTAAAATGGGAAATTTCCTATTGACTCTGTACAGGAGGCGCCGCTTCCGGCACCACCCCTGGGCCCCGTTGCATAAAACTTACCATTAATGGTAACTCTGCTATCAATGGTAACTACCATGGTAACATCACTCAACAGCCAATCAAAATCAAGGTTTCCATGGGAGTTACCATTGATGGCAAAGTTACCGTTAATGGTAAGTTTTATGCAACGGGGCCCTGGTCTTCTAACTTTAGAATGTTATAACTCCAATTCTATATATCCTACGTCAATGAAACTTTGCAGGCAAATGGAAATGTAATAGACGTACAAAATGATACCAAATTTGTTGAAATAGCTTTTATGGTTTTGAAAAAAGTTTAACATTACTTCAAAAAGTGTAACAGCACCACCCTTTTTGGGCGACCAGTTCATGACACATGACCATATATATATCTTTAAAATCGTAAGAATTAGGCTGAAACACAATGTATATAACTGTGAGAAATGACATGAGAGAATAATGGTTGCGTAGCTTAATTCAAAGTTCCCCAGAGCTGTCCTCCCTTTTTGAAATTTTTGCAAAGGTTGAAAAAAATATTTCCGCCGGGAATCGAACCCGGGTCGTTGGCTTAGAACGCCTGGAGGAGGACAGCTCTGGTGAACTTTGAATTAAGCTACGCAACCATTATTCTCTCATTTCATTTCTCACAACCATAATTATTTCCACGAGAGTTGCCAAAGCTGTTGTATATGTTATTTCCTTACAATTATATATATATATATATTCATACAGTGCGTCCCAGAAAAAAGTTAACAGTTGGAAAAAGTCTACCCAAATAAATATATAAAACTTTTCTACGGAAATTTTCATACCTGTGGATAGCTTAGGGTCTCCTCTACCAAATGACACCAAAATATCAACCGATATTCTACGCTGGAGTGAGCAAAAGCCAATTTTGTGAAAGGGTGCAAAATCCAGACTTGAAAAGAATTGATTTTGGCTCTGGCTTGTATCAGCCAAGCTGAGTCATGAAAAGGCTTAGAAATTTCTATATTCTGATCAATAAAAGGCAATTTATGAAATAACAGGCTTTGTTTTAAGTATGTTATTGCACATCCAATCAACATTTTTTGCTTGAGTGAGCAATTAACTACTTTGTTGAGTGTTTCAAAATGTTACTTTTGGTGAGTCTCTTAATTTTACCTGGCTTGCTCACTCAACCATAAAGTTTTGATGGGATATATCAGGACATACAGTGAACAAAGTCTGTTCTTTCATAAATTGTCTTGTAAATATCAGAATATGACATTTTTAAGCCTTTTCATGCCTCTCATCTTTGCTGATACCAGCCAGAACATAAAAAAAAACATTTGTCAAGTATGGATTTTGCACCATTTCACAAAAATTGTTTTTGCTCACTCAAGCGTAAAATATTGGGAGATATTTTGGTGTCATATGACAGAAGAGACCTTAAGCTTTCAGCAGGTACGACATTTCCTGAAAATATTTTGAAATAATTAAATGCGGAGACTTTTTTGAACTGTCAATTTTGAATGGTTCTTAACTTCGTTCATACCAGCCAGGACAAATACCAATTCTTGTCAAGTCTGAATTTTGCACCCTTTAACAAAAGTTGTTTTTGAACACTCAGGCTTAATAGCAAGTAAGATTTTTTGTGTGTTACTGCATAGGAGAGACCCTAAGCTATATTCAACAGGAATGAAAATTTATGGAAGATATTCTGAAATATTTATTTGGGGAAACTTTTTCCAACTGTTAACTTTTTTGGGGGACCCACTGTATACATATATATATATATGTATGTATATATATATATATATATATATATATATATATATATATATATATATACTAGGTGTTACAAAAGACATTTCCCACTATTGATCCTTAATAGCTCAAAAACTATATATCAGATAACACTGACATTGATATGACAATAGCTGAATAGTGTACAATTTTGTTGGAGGTAATTTAAAAATGAAAGCATGAATCAGTTTCATTAAATTCAAGATTAATTTTGAAGTTAGGGTTCAGATTTTGCTCTATTTTCAACACTCTGTACAAAACTTTAACTTTGCACAGGGGTCAATTGGTGTGTATGGGAGTGTGTGATTAACACCCAGACAATGGTCCTGGACAATGGCCAGGGTTTGAACGCTTTATTATTTAGTCATGAGGAATTCCACTATCACAGCTAGTGGAATTCCTCATGAATAAATAATAAATATCTGATATATAGTTTTTTAACTATTAAGGATCAAAAGTGGGAAATGTTTTTTTGTAACACCTAGTATATGTATATACATATACATTATTTATTTCGAGTTTATCATCTATATTCTAATATTCTGAAACAGAACACTGACTTCAATATCATTACACACACACACACACACACACACACACACACACATATATATATATATATATATATAAACACATAATTCCAAAAAGGTTTCTTTGCATAATAAATGTGAGAAAATGCAAGATATGAAAGAAGATGTAGATAAGGATCAAAATTCAAACTTAAAAGTCATACCAGAATATCAATGTAATATAGGGAACCTGAATTACAAGCTTTGCTTTCCAAGGTTTCCTCCACAATACAGCTAGCATTTATTTACTTACCAATTACAGCGTAAATCTCATTTTGTTTTAAAACCGAATTTATGTGCTAGATTTCATTTAATGGTGTTTCTATATGCTCATAGTGATTTTTGTAAACTGAAAGTCTTTGTAAATTATTTGCTGTTATTGTGGAAATAAATGAAACGAAATGAAATGAAATGTAGATTGCCCCTTTAATTAACTTAATTAACTACAAGATCCAACATTTATATTTACTATGCCTAGAATATGGAGCTGTGCAAGGATGCTGAATTCTTTGTTCATTTCATGTGATTTGTCTGCTTTAGATGCCGTGATACCGTCAAAGTAGTGATAAGGAACGTCTGTCTTGTTGTACCCGTATCGTGAAGAAAATGGCCAGAAGCCGTAAAGCTCTACTTTATCGCATATCTGGATGGCCATTGAAACCAAGTAGAAACCTGTAAAATAGATGAAATTTGAGAAAAATGTCAGCCATGTATTCCAGTAAGAAACACACAAACAACAACAGCCAAGTGTAACCTGCATAAATGATTGATACCCAAATTACGACAGTATGCTGGAAAAGAACAAGTAAAATTCGTGCTATGAAGGGCTTGTGTCAAGGTCCAACGCATTTGTGGAGAAAAGAAAAGAAAAAAGAATCATACAACCGTAGGTAATGTTTGATAAAACGTAGAGATGGGTGAATTCAATATATTTATCTATCATCATTAATTATTCAACTTTGCCATTACACTAGCACTATTTTAACGACGTTATGGGTGGGTCTTCGCTATGACTGTAATGAGTGATTGAAAGCAATAAACACAAAATGTAATGTCGGCTTCGAGACTAATGTATACAATCTAGTACCAAATGGGGAGCGAAGCATGTGTTTCTATTTTCATTTTATCATGTAGAATTATTCATATTTGTTCGAATCATTTCGTTAAAAAGGATACATTTGCTCAATTACACAGTGCATTCCAGAAAAAAAGTTATCAGTTGGAAAAAGTCTTCCCAAATAAATGTTTTAAAATATTTAAGGAAATCTTTATACCTGCTGAACGCTTAGGGTCTCTTCTATTAAATGACAAAAATCTGGCGATATTTTACACTCGAGTGAGAAAAAGCCACCTTTGTGGTGCAAAGAAGGTGCAAAGAATTTGCAATGGTTTGGGCTGGTATCAGCAAGAAACTTCCATATTCTGATCACTGAAAGACAAGTTATGAAAGAACAGGCTTTGTTCTCCGCATATCCTTATTATCCCATCAACTTCTTATGCTTGAGTGAGTCATGAATTATTAGTAGTGTTTTGAAATATTACTTTTTGGTGAGTTTTTAAATCTAAGCTGGCTTGTTTCGTCAACCATAAAGTTTCGATGGGATATATAAGGCTGTTCTTGCATAAATGACTTTTAATCATAAGAAAATGGAAATGTCTAAGCTTTTTCGCGACTTTCAACTTTGCTGATAATGAATAACGGCCAGAAGAAATACAAACATTTGTAAAATGTGGATTTTGCACCTATCACAAAAGTGGCTTTTGCTCTCTCAAGCGTAAAATATTCTTATTTTTTGTGTCATGTGTTAGTTATCCACAGGTCTGAAGAATTCTCTGAAAATATTTGGAAATATTTGTTTGGGGAGACTTTTTCCAACTGTCAATTTTTGAAGGTTCTCGACTGTGTTGATATCAGCCAGATCATGTACCAAATCTTGTCAGGTCTGAATTTTGCACCCTTTCTCAAAAGTGGCATTTGCTCACTCAAGCATAACATGTCGTCAGATTCTTTTGCTGTCATGTCAGAGAAGAGACCCTAAGATATTCAGTAGCATGAAAGTTTCCTGAAAATATTTTGAAATATTCATTTGGGGAGACTTTTTCCAACTGTTATCTTATTAGGACGCACTGTATATAGACGGTCAAAGATCAGATCGATATGGATAGTTTGGTGTATCTATATATGATCTTTATTCAATATATTTATCTATCATCATCATTAATTATTCAATTTTGCCATTACACCTGCACTATTTTAACGACGTTATGTGTGGGTCTTCGATATGTCTGTAATGAGTGATTGAAAGCAATAAACACAAAATGTAATGTCGGCCTCGAGACTATACAATATAGTATCAAATCGATAAAATATTTAGACCTATCCTCTTTTCTTCACAGGTGTAACTTAGCACGATGTTTTACTAATGGTATTTAAAATTATTTCCTATTTATACGGATACCTTGTGGGGCATGTCTCATTGAGGCATGCACATCATCCTCGTACACGAAAACGGATAAAAAGGGTACTTTTTTCAGCATTTGTCTACTACAGCTTAAAATATGTACTGAGCATGAAAAAGTCGAAGGAGTAAGAAATTACTATTCTGTGAATTTTGTTTCCATATACTTCTTGATAGAAAAAACACCCTATATTTAGTGTATACATATAACGGATACAGCCCTATAAAATTTAATAATAGTGATAAGGTTGTTGTTGACTGTCGACTGGTACGGCCTTTGGCGCTCCATGTAAGAGTGATATCGTATAAAAAGTGAATAAAAAACGAAGAGTGCAAAAAAGGTTTTTAATAACTATAGCGTATAGCCTAACCATGCTAACTGCACCTACAGACTTTATTAGCACAAGTAATAGTCAGACCCAACTCCGGAAAACCGAGCACAGGTATATACTCCGAAAAGGCGTATGGAGCAAGATGAATATAGAGCCCTCATCGTTCAGTGCGAGACAGTGTGTGCAAAAGGCATGTGGAAAATCGTGCAACGTCAACCTGCTCTTGATATTATATTTTTCAAAAATAATGCTGTGGATATATTTATTTTAAATGTTTGTCATTTGAAAGTCATTTCGTATGACGAATTATTCAAGAATTTTGAAGATATTTGACACGCAGCATTATTTTTAAAAATACATATATTGTTGGCAGGTTGACTTTGCAAGATTTTCCCCATGCCTTTTGTATACAGTGCCTCGCACTGAATGATGAGGGCTCTATATTCATACGCCGTTTTCAGAGTATATACCTGTGCTCAGTTTTCCGAAGTTGGGTCTGACTGTCGTATACAACCGGCTTAACGCTTACCAGTAGAAGGTTTTTTAGTGATTGCACCTCTCTTCCTCCAGAAGTCGACTACAGCTCGGAAGTGTTTGCTATTCATGCACACCATTTGCGTTTTATTCCCTTTCAAAGCACTGAGTGCATTTATATTATGAGTCTGTGCCATTCCGAAGCAGGGGACGCTAATAATACCCTCGTATTGTGAAAGGTCCTCGTTGAATCGTTGGACCGCTTCTGCTTTCCGGAGCGCCCCATATCTGCAAAGATTAGGGTAACACATGAGAAGATGGATGGGGAAAAAACACGAGAAGATGGATGAGAAAAATATGAGAAGATGGGTGAAAAAACATGAAAAGATGGATGAGAAGATTAATACATGGCTAGTAAAGCTTTTTGAAAAACATGTAGACCCTACTTAAACATAGCATGAACTTTTTGAATATACTATTTCTTACACAAGCTAGGCTTCCTTACCATAACTATAAAAAACAAAAACAACAACAACAACAAAAGAATCCTGCGCAGAAAGCATATCAGGCGAAATCAACAAGACTGTTTCGGTGTTGATTCCATTTGTGATGGCTGGGGCACGCACAGGATTTGATAGGAAATCTAAACCATGTAAGAGAAAGTTTCTAGGCCAATCAAGGGACTGGCACATGGCCGTAGAATTAGCAAAGCAGATTACCTTCCCCAGTGAAATCGCTATTACTGACATACTGGAGTAATTTGTTCAAAGGTGGCCAAGGTGGTAATGCTCTGTTCCATCGGAGGAGAGTGTCCTGGTAGCCCATGAGTATAAAACGTTAAAGCATGCTGAACTGATGACAGTATACTGTCATATACATATTATTTACAGAGAGGGGTTGGAAGGTGGAGTGTTATCCAGTCGAGATCGGATGCAGGGGGTACGCCACCAAGTCGCCCCACACCTTCCTCTCAAGGATGGGAATACCAAGCAGGGAGAAAAGGAGGCTTCTTGGGGACCTGCTGGAGACTTCCACAAGCAAGTCAGGGTCCTCAGCGTGGATTCAGAGTAGATACAAGGCCAATGAGCAGCTGAAGGTGCCATCACTAATTGTTGATGTTGCTGTATATATTGCTGCCATATTGAGGTTAAAGGACCGAAATGGCCGACAAGAAGACCTCGACTGAGGACCCGGCTGCTCTGGAAGGACAATTTCTGCACAAGGTATGCGTTTTAATCGTCTCCCAATAAATTATTAAAATAAGTAAATTAAACAAATAAATACGTAAATAAATAAATGAATACTAAATGTATACATAACAAGATAAATAAGAAAATAGTAAACAGACAGATAGATAAATAAATAATTAATAAATAAACACTTTGCACTTAGGATAAAATTCATATCATATGCAACACGTGTTCATTTAAGGTATAAAGAATATACAAATATCATTATTTTCTGTTTTTCTGTTGTAATTTTGTATTACTATAAATATTTTATTTTACCATTTATAAATTAGGAAATTAGATGTTGGTGCAATGTATTGTTTATGAATCATTTTATCGGAACCATCGAGAATAATTGTAAGAAATATGTGAAATCTTACTTTCTTAAAAATATGCTTGGGTTCATCGTGATATAATCACTTTTCATACCAGCGTCTTCTTTGAAGGGGGCTAACAGTGCTAAGTTACATCTGTGAAAAGAAAAGAGGATAGGTCTAATAAATGTTAATACAAGCTACTACGCATATTACGATTAGAAAAAAGAGAAAGAGTTACCTACTACTACTGCTACTACTACTAGTACTACTACTATTATTTCTACTACTTCTAGTCGTACTACTACTACTACTATTACTACTGCTACTACTACTATTAGTAGCTACTGCTACTTCTGCTACAGCAACAACAATTACAACTATTACTACTACTAGTACTGCTTTTCTTCTACTTCTATACTGCTACTACTACCACTACTACTAAAACTAATACTATTAGTTCTCCTGTTTCTCAATCGTCTTCTTCTTATTGTAATCATAATGTAGTATAATATGGACATATTATTTCCTTACTTACCTCATGACGAAATCATGTTTATCAATTTGTTCTCCACAACCACTGTGTAGTATTGAACCGCTGTTTCCTACCACTGCACATGAGGGAAATCTTTTCCCGTCTGATGGGTTTATAGGATCACTCTATGGACATGAAAGACACAAAATCGTCGGTACTCATTGGGAATTTTCCACTGTTTCACACGGATTCATACAAATTACAAAGTCCTAGGAGATCATCCCATTCGGCATTATTCGGAACCTAGCCGTCCTGACATCAAGATCTTTTATGTTGAAAGATGCCCTGAATAGAGGGGGGGGGGGGGGGGGGGAAGGACAAATTTTACGCGTATTATATATATCCAATATTTAAAGCTTAATTCAAAATGCTGATATTCATTAGGTGTATGTGTATACATATGCACACACACACACACACACACACACAATGCGTTTGTCATATATCTTGAGAGAATTTATCTATATGTTTGGTCATGTGATTGACCATCGTCTCCGCTTCATTATTTTCATAATTTACGTTTGATTGTCGAAAACTATTTTAATAGACTTTCATCGATTTCAATATACCTTGAATGAGAGTAATACTGCACAGAGCTTATCAGCGTAATGTCGTTAGAATTAATTAAAAAAAAAATTATGAATCGGTCTTATATTTGCTTACCTTTGGGAGCAGTTTGAATAGTTCTGGTGATGTTTTTATCAATTTTCTCGATGATCCATTCACTTTGCAATTATTCTGATGTAGAACAATCGTCGAGCTATCTTTAAGTTCCGTCCGATATTCAGCAAGTTCTTGTCTGAAGAAACGAGGAAGTACATACAATAAAAACGTATGTATATGGGCAATTCCAAGGTATTTGGTCATTAGGTGTCCAACACAATACTCAACGTGTCATATTCACTTCATACTGGCCAAATTTGGTCTGATCTAAGCTCTAGAAGGGCAAATGACTGAATAAAAAATCCCCGGAGATATGTGGGACAAAATAGCTTGGACCCGCAATACAGGGTGGCCCAGAAAGAACGCAATACATGAGATCTGCAGTATCAACGATATCACTGACACAATATCATTAGTTTTTATTTCATTTGGTAGGAAATTCTTTTCCAAGTAAAATGACACCAAGATCATGAAGGTTGGATAAGGCGTTTTGATTCTATGGCTATTTTTGTGAGGCGACGCAAATTTCAAAATGTTTTACTTTTGCTACCGTAATCATCCTTGAGCTGACTTATTTCAAGAAGTAATTACTCAACAACAATAATGATTTATTACACGATATATCTTAATAGTAAACATACACTCACCTAAAAATGTCTGTATTAGTATGATTTGCGTTAAAATTCCTTTTTAATAATTGCTCATAAACAAACAGCAGTTGGTCATCATTGTCCATAAAGTTCCATAGATAACCAAGCACAGTCTTTCTAAATAGGAAAGGCATAAAGAAACAATATGTCGGAAAAGATCAGTCATCAAATTACAATAACATACATTAAAATAAAACCTTCACCAGGATGTAAGCACTAAGAACACGATAAAAACTATTTTCGAAAAATCAACTCAAGGCAATTTCAATAGCCCTGTCTATCACCTTTAGAAATGTGCGAACATTATAATGGTGTATTACGTAATCTGAACCTGATTTCTATGGGCAGTACAATAGGCCTTTGAAATTGCCCTTGAGTTTATTTTTCGAAAGTAGTTTTTATCGTGTTCGGATCGAACCCAGGATCTTTCGTATGAGAATCAAGAACCTTCATCAATATACCACCGTGCTTCCACATTATAATCTATCCACTTTACAATCCGAAACAACAACAACAACTGGTACGTACGTAGTACTGCCTTCTCTCGGTATGAGGAGATGACTGTCAGACTCGAGAGAAGATGTCGTCTGGTTTGGTGATGTTGCGTTCTCTTCTAGAGACCCAGGGCTATCGTCATCGTAATCCATGTAGTCACAGCACGAGCTAAACATGCACAATAATGATAATGATGATGATGATGATGATGATACTAATAATAACAACAACAACAACAACAATAATAATAATAATGATAATAATAATAATAATGATAATAATAATGACACTTATAGTAATAAAAATATCAACAACAACAATGATTTGAAAGTGGCAAATGTAGATGTCTTACCAAAGGACATTAGTGTCGTGGCAGGGATTCGCAGCCATGAGCGTCATAGTGAGGTGACTTATCCACATGACTAGACCACAACACCTCACTTATTAGTGCATATAACATGATATGTTTGAGTATGTGTTCCGTATGGGAATGGATTGATAAGTCAAAAATTGTGGTGACAACAGTACCATCATAAAAAAAATCAAATCACAGTAGTAGAATTGTGAATTAATATCTATCGCATGAATAGGTCAATGGCAGGCATATTGTAAGTGTAATTACAATAATAAAAAAATGGTCTTCTCACTTCCGACAACAAACAGATCATAGAACAGCATGACATGCATTAATGATTGCACATTCTATTTTACTGCAGCAGCATGAAGGAATCAAGATTTTGGCTCCAAAACATGCTTCGTTGCAGTTTTTTTTAAAGAAGCAATTAATAGATTGAAAAAAAATTACTGGGGCTTGCATTTTTACAGAAAGTTGAATAAGTTACCTGGTTACTATCCCATTGCCCAGTATCGTAATCGCACCAAGTTTATTTTCAAATCATTACATTAAAATTTGAGAATTAAAAATCTTCATTTTTTCTAAGAACTTAGTTTTAGGGATGCAGCATGTTTTGGAACTAAATTCCTCATATACCCACCACTTTAACTTTCCCCTGTTTTGTAATGCTACTATTGATAATTTCTCCCAGCTCTGAAAGGGTGTCGACCGAACAAGACCCGACGGTGACGTGATTGTGACGTATAATATAATCAAGGGAGTAACGATGAACACCAAATTACAGAAGCTGGCCCTGTTGCAAGGGATAGAAAATTTCCTCAACGCCATCTAAGGAATAAACACACATGTATTTAACCCTTTCAGGACAGGAATTATTTAAGGGCTAAATTTTGTTCTTCAAATTGGCAATAATGATATTTTTCTTTTAGTGCTACATGGTTCTAATAAGGTGTGATGTTTTTTAAAACAATATTCATGGTTAAAAATTTTGTTGAAAAGTTGAAAAATTGCCAATTTTGATGAAAAACAATGATTTTAAACCTCTCAATGTGTTGCCAATTTAAGGATATTAAAGCTTATTCTTGTTTTAAAAATTCCTGGCATCAAACGCAATGTGGTCATGAACCAAAAATACATTAGTGTGTGCAGAATTTTTTGCTCTTTCTACTCATGCATCTGGTATATTTTTTTAGAGCTCTGAATCAAAAGTTATTGAGCCAAACCACAAAATGTGGTCAATTGTCTTGAAAGGGTTAAACATATATGTACGAAAATTCATGGATTAGTTTTTAATCACCACCTCATATTGATCCATGATGGGAGTAGAGTAAGCATATATACTTCCTTTAGCTATCAAACAGATAACAGGGCCACATAAAATGATACAATGAAGATATGAAGCGATGATAACAAAATATAAAATGTATAGATATGACATAAAACAAACATAGTACAAGGGCGACGTTGAATCAATGAACCTACGAAACGTTGATAACAGAAGATACCATTTAAAAATGACATTAAACCTCCTCCAAACAGAATTTTCACTCCTTACCTTTACAGTGCGCAAAGTTCAGCTTGATGATTGAAGATAAGCCCTGCTATTCATTTTTTAAAGTAAACATTAAAAGTGACTGAATTATCGTTTTTTACAATTCTATTTCAAACTACATATACTTGGAATTAGAGAGCATTACGTGTCCTTCGTAAACGCACATGGAGACAAAAAGCACCTTCATTGCGTACACACAAAACACTTCTTTTGAGAAATATATTACAATGTAGTTTTTTTTTTTCATATGGGTCATATAGATTTTCTGAACACCTGTGATTGATCTGTGGTTTTTATCGAATACGAGTTCAAATAAAACCTTTAATTGTATAGGTAGAATTATAGATTGTTAGGCAGGAGTAGGGGTAACACATGGTCTGAACTATAAGAATAAACACTACTCCTCTATTGACCCCTACTCTATTTTATGCATATTATGGAAATAAGCATTCAGCCATGACTATCCTCTCTATGAAATAATGTCATTACAATGATGCACGTCAACCATTGTACTAATTCATGGCCATGCATTAACGTCATATTTATCACTCGAAGAATAATACAATAGGCCTATATTCAAATGAATACATGTACACTTAAAGGGAAGGTTGAGTTCTGGCCGGGAAAGGTGAAAAACAATTTGTGAGCTTTCTCATTCATTTTATGTCAGTTTGGAAGAACATCATAACTCCTTTAAATGCCCCCATATTAGAAATATGACGAGAACTGTCTGAAATGTTCGGGACTAACATTCACTACACATGTGTGCACAGTACAATATACCCATTTCTGTGTCCAGTGCATGTGCTTTTCCAGCAAGTTTGGGTCAATTACTTATCATTTTGATGATTCCAAAACCTCACAGTATACATCAATTCTTATTTAGACATGACCAACCTTTCCAAATTGAATTGGGACAGTTTATTAACAATGTAATCGCATGACCAGAAATCAAATTTATCTTTAAAGGGGGTACCCAATGCTGAAACAATATTAGTTCATTTAAAAGATCATGATTTTATTAGAAGAAAATCATCTGCCTTAAATTTTTTTTAAAATTCGTGTTGCCAGAAAATCCCCGAAATATGGTAAGATTTCAGGATATTTTGGCCCCTCAGCTGTGTCCCAATTTCAGCTAGGTAACCACAATGACGTCAAAGTGGTTACCCAGGTTCGCGTATTGCAGATGTGTTGCGCGCTAGACTGTACAAAATGCATTACACCTTGCGCGCATTTTGCTATAATTGCGCGACAAGGTAACCACTTTGACGTCATTGTGGTTACCTAGCTGAAATTGGGACACAGCTGAGGGGCCAAAATATCCTGAAGTCTTACCATATTTCCGGTATTTTTCTGGCAACACGAATTTTAAAAAAACTTAAGGCAGATGATTTTCTGCTAATAAAATCATGATCTTTTAAATGAACTAACATTGTTTCAGCATTGGGTACCCCCTTTAACAAGACATAAAGACTAAATTCGATTACCAATCAATACCTAATGAAGAACATGCAGGGGTGGCAAAGAATGCAATTTGAGAGCAGGCAGCATAATCGACACACGTGGGACATGTACATTCTGCACGTTGATCTTAAAAGCTTGATTGTCGATTGTTCCTCAAATAACATTACTAGCTTATCTTTGTCTTTTCTATACCTAAATCATGTAAACCGTTCAAATCTAAACAAAATCATTTTATTCTATATATGCACGAACTAATCATGCGAAAATAATTAATGATTAGATGAATATAAAGCCACATGAATTAATTGTTTTACCTCGCTCAAATGAAGGCAACTTTACGTGTCAGAACTCATTGATCGACAATATCCTCGTTGCGTGTATGCACGTATTAAGTTCGATTCTCGTTACTCACTTTAATGGCGACCAGGAAGAAACATGCTGTAGAATTTATGCGGTTTACAACAGAAGTGGAAACCAGTACGTAGCATAGCTCGGGTTCTTTCATTATTATTTTTGTGTATCATTGCTTAGCAACAATGATATCGAATCTGTTGTGATTACCGAAGGGGGTGGAGTGGGATGCAGAAAAATAGTGCAGGGGTTTCCCCGGTCGTTTTCATCATTTCTTCAGCCGACTTCTATATGAGAGGCATTCAAATGTCGTTATTCTCAGAAGATTCATATAGAAGGTTCGTTAATCTTCATTATTCATTCCCAAGTTTTATTTCGTCCAAAGGTTCGTTAATCCGAATTTTCGTAAATCCGAAAAAGAAACAGGGTTCGCAATTGCGAAAATCAAATAGGTGTCATACATCATGTACATAATTCTGTATTCTGTTTTTGGACTAACAAAGGGTCGGAAACTCTATTGCCCCCCAGTTATATAAAGCCTGAAAATTGCACTTTAGAAAGTTGTTTTTAATAGCATTTGCCACTGTTAAAGAGAAGGTGAGTTCTGGGGAGCGTTTCATCAAGCTTTTTGTCAGTGATTTTTACTGACAAATTTCCTCTCAGCCAATCAGATGCAAGGATTTCAGTAGCTTATAACAGTTGTCGGATAAAAATCACTGACAAAATGCTTGATGAAACGCTCCCCTGGTATAGTTAAAAAATAGTGTTTAAGCCTTGTCATTTTTATCTTTATGTTAGTTTGAAAGAATATCATAAACGAAATGTCTCCTGGAAAGAATTGCTCTTCAGATGCCCTCATATTTGAAATATGAAGAAAAATAGTTGAAAAGTTGTACCACTCTTTCATGCCACATGTGCTTTTAGTCCCATATACACATTTCTGTGTGCAGTGCAATTAAATTTCAGCAAGACTTGGTGAATTTCTTCTAATTTTGATGATTCATAAACCTCACAGTAAGCTCCAGTACCTATGTAATAAACAATATACTTTTCCCAACAGTTTCAAGACTCTTTCTTTAAAATGACCAGGATTCACTAGCGTAGCTGGGGGGGGGGGGGGGGCAGGAGGGCCGAGTATCCCCATGACAACTTTTCCTCGAATTTTTTTTTTAGATTTTTTTTTTTTTTTTTTGCTTGTCAGAGAATTATGGAGGAAAATATGTGATAACTCCCCCTTCCCCCCCCCCCCCCCCACTGAGCGAGTTTTGGAGCGATGGCGAGAGAAGAAAAAAATACGGGTCTCTCTTCAAGCAGAATTTGCCCCCCTTGTAAAAAATCCTAGCTACGCCACTGTCAGGATTCATCTTTGTCTTAACGTATTCAGAAGATTACGGGTTCGAATTCAATTTTCCGTTTAATATCGAAGCTACTTTTTAATATTTTGTTCCTCTCTCCACCCCAAGGTTTCAGAGTCCCAATAATGACTGGACCCCCGCTACACCACCGTCCAAGTCTTTAATACTGACATAATTTTATTGTCCTCGTCTTGCGTATATGGATGTAGCAAATATCTTGTGTAAACTTGGGCTTGGCTACATAATATGTTTCATACAATACTGCACGGTGCATGCCTATCGGTCTATAATTCATTGTAGTTTCAAGAAAGTTAACAATATTCATGAAATAAAAGATGGGCAGACAGCAGTGAAAAACAAACAAGATTCACAAAGAAAATTGCTTTCTTCTCAATGCAATTTCGTGGAAACCACTTTATAATCAGAAATCTTGCTTAATCAAAGAAATGTTAACAGTGAAATGAACCCTTTAAGAGAAAATTGGCTTTGATAAAAGCATAAAAATCAAGGAAACATAATGTGAAAGTTTGATATAAATCGGACAAAGAACAAGGAAGTTTAGAATTTTTGAAAATTGAGATCACTAAATGATATGGAGATCCTTATAATCAACGCGGTCATCATGTGTAATGTAATACATGCATGGAGAACTTCCCCATTTGTTTTGTATATAAACTACTCATATGTATTCATTTCCTCAACGTTTATGGTGCAACAAGAAATGTTTTAATGGAAAGACATGTAAAACTATATTAACCATAATGTATCATGGACAAATAAAAATCTGTTCTATCATTAAAACGGACAAAAGGAGTATTCATTTCTTTTGTATACATGACCAAATGCGAGAGTTCTTCGTGTATTACATAATTCATAATAACGGAATTGCCAATTGGAGATTCCCAATATCATTAGTGATCTCAGCTTTCAAACATCCCTAAGATTCTCATTCTTTGTCCAATGTTTTTCAAACTCTCACTCTTTTCCTTCTCTGATATTTTTTTTCTCCTTCTACTCTTTAAACGTAACCGCATGAGGCTGATGACATTCAATGCGTAAGCAGTACATCACAGTAACTACACTTTTTCCTTCCACTTTTTCATTTATGTTTTTCTGATACTTGTTTTTGTTGCAGCGTTAATAAACATTCCAACCTTTTTCTAATAAATGTAGAAATAATGCACTATTTTCTAAAGCACATATTATACTCGTATAACTATCTCTCTAAATATGTAATACCTGTTTATATATATTTTTTAAAATTTTAAGTTTCGAACCAGGGAGCGGAGCGACAGAGTGAGAGGATTTTCTGTTTTAAATAGTGAAAGTTTGCATTCTAAGCAGTGTGAGTAGTGTGCTGTACCATTAACTCATTATTTACTTCCCTCACTTTCGAAAAAAAAATTGAAAGAAATTGTGAGAGCCTATTGTAAAGGGGCTAGTTTGGTTAGAAGAGGTCAAGTTCCCGTCCTATAATAAGAAAATTTGGATAAACAAATATATCTTGCATGCGGTAAAAGATGCATATGGAAGGGGAGATACTAAGAAAATTCAGCCAATTATAATTACGTTCTAAAAGTCGTAGAGATCTACTAGGTTTACTGTAATCATGGTAATAAAACAAATACATTTTTTTAATAGCCAGGTATATAAAGTGTACGTCTTTTTTTATACGTCTTTTTTTTCTTCTTTTTCTTCCTTCCTTTTCTTTCTTTCCTTCTCCTATCTTTTCTTTTCCCCCCCTGTTTTTTCTTTTATTGGTGGTGGTACTAACAGTAGAAGTTATAGTAGTAGTAGCAGTAATAATAATGATAATAATGATAATATACTGTCACTTACATAGCGCATAATCAATTAAAACTGCCCTATGCGCTTTAAATACAGCTCTCCAAGATTACTTAACTACGATACAAACAAATATGTCTTTAGATTCCGCTTAAACGATTCTGTAGATGTACACGACCGTAAATGTGCTGGCAAACTATTCCACAGTTTTGGACAAAAAAAAAATCAAAGCTATAGCTTCACCCTTCTTCGAATCAACTCTATAGGAACGTGTAAAATTGATGTATCTTCACTAGAGCGGAGTCCGTAATTTGACCGGTGAGGTGAGGATCCGAGTGAGGACAGTAAAGTAAAAGGGTACTTGGGTGCCAATTTGTGTATGCACTTATAAACAATAAAAGCAACCTTGTAAGAAATTTTCTTCACAGCAGGCAACCAATTTAACTGCTTTAACAAAGGAGTTGCCCTATCCTGTAGTAGTAGTAGCATTAGTAGTAGTAGTATACTCAGGGCTTGTAGTATTAGTAGTAGTAGTAGTAGTAGTCGTAGTAGTAGTAGTAGTAGTAGTAGTAGTAGTAGTAGTAGTAGTAATAATAATAACAACAGCAAAAATGATGATGATAATGATTAAGAATTTTCCACTTTTAGGACTGAACACCCTTTTGGACATAAAATATGTTTTTCACAGAAGTTCACTCACCTTAAAACAATTAAAGCAATATTTGTATACATACTAGACAATATAATAGGAAATAGGTGAAAGTAATATGAATGGAAAATGAATAAATATAATCGGAAAAAAAAAATAATCCAAAACACACCAATGAAATATTTAGAGCCGCCTCGGGGGGGGGGGGGGGGGGGGGGGGGGGGGGTATAACCTGTTGGCATATTCCTTTATTCAGATTGACTAATTAATGGCTATATCCCGTTTTTCTTATTTGTTTACAGGTCTGATGACGTCAGAAGTGAAAAGCTTTCTGTGGGAATTTTGAATTTGTCGCTCGGGGGAGCTCTGAAATCCAGACAGCATGATATGTCACGTGTGTATTGTTACACGTCACTTCACAGATTCCCCGCTATTTCTCGTTTTCGTAATGAGGCCATTGTTGTAAGTGAACAAATATGACTTTTTATTTGAATTTCAAGTTTAATTTATCATGTGTATCAATAACTTTGAAATATGCTGGTTTTATTCATACATGAATATTTTGAGTAGAAAAATTACAGCTCATGGTAGAATCGCAGTATGAGTTCTGTATTGATATAATGTAGCCAGATTGTATGTACATAAGCATGTGAAAAGTGTAAACCTAGGGAGCCAACAAGCGGTAAAGAGTATAGTGAGAAACATGATTTCTGTGTAATAAGGAACACTTTTGAGGCAGCCTGTTTTATGATAAGCATGTGAATGATTTTAATATTAAAGCATTAATTCAGTTTAAACTAAGGATAAAAGTGTCATGTTTTATAGTGCACTGATGAATTAGAGCACGCATATTCAATTAGGTCAGTAAAGAAAGGCCAGTACACATATAGTATATGCGAGTTTGTCATTTAATTTTTAATTGCCAAAGCAAAGAATGGTTATGTGGATTAGATAAAATAGTTGACAAATTTATTTATTTATTTACTTACTTACAAAGAGGCTTTAAGGAAAATGCTAGGAATATTCATAAGTTTAAGATAGAGATACTGAGAATATTAAAGGAATTCAGATAGACAAATGACAGAGGATTATACGAATATGCAATGGCATTTATTGATAAATTAACTTTATGTTAATTAGGTTAGAGGCGCAACAGAAGATACAAGTTTGAAACTTTATTGATATAAAAGAATATTTTGTGTTTATACCTGCAATTTATATTTATATGACATGATATGTTATTGAGAAAGTTACTCACATGTATGTATACAAGATTATTTATGATTGTTTATTTGTGTATCATTAAATTGTAGGTTGAACCTTGCCACTTGCTACTTGAAAGATACGCATGGTCTCGCAACTCGGCTTATTGTCACGGTGGTCTGTGAAAGAAAGAATTACTTGAACGTCACCTACAGGGGGTGGGGGCATAGGTCATTAAGTTATTCATGTTTAAATGATTTTTTTAAATTTTAATTCTTTGGTCAGAATGATGCATTCATTTAATTCAGGTGTGTTATATCAATTTTGGATGATTTGATCATAAAATACACACGGGTCATCTGCATTAAGAGACAATTGTTTACGCATTGCTCTTGTATACTCGACGTACATTCGACCTCTCCTAGAATACGCCTCTCCTATTCTGGTCAACCTCAATTTCGCAGCAACAAGCACATAGTCTGGAGAAGGTACAAAAGCGAGTCTGTCAAATCATCCTTGAGCACCAGCAATCCTACCAGAGCTCGATCTCTCGACTCAACCTTCAAACTCTATCTTCTCGCCGCGTTGTTCCTCTATAGAAGCTTTTTTTCTTAAACTTCTCCAATCACCACGACATCGTGTTCGCCATACCGCCAGACCTCTTGCCGTGATCTCAGAAATTCTCATCATTTGAATATGTAGAATACTGTAGAAATGAAATATATCGCTCTTCAATGATTCCTTCGTGATTCGTCTTCTTGATGATAGCCGTTTCTGAGTGCAATAATTTTCATAGTCTTGATTTTTGTTCATTATTCTGTCACTATGCTATTTCCTTCCTCCCTTCCTATTCTTGCTTGTTCTTTCTAGTCCATTCTGCCCTAGAGCGCAAATCAGCCCCAAATATTGAATTGTATCATGTTTACCTTTGATATATAAACTTATATACAGGACCAAACAAAACCTTTTCGTCGGTAACGTATGTGATGTATAATATTTGAGAAATATGACCACATGCCGACATTGACAAATTTAGGATACATGGGGGAGATAGAGGATATTTGAATTATTAAAGAGACTCCAATCGATCACTACATGATGCCATTGGAGATCTTGCACGTTTCATTGCTCATATTTTGCACAAAAACCCTAATTATATATATATATATATATATATATATATATATATATATATATATATATAAGTAACGTATCTCTTATAGTAACAAATCTGGCGTAACGTATCTGGCGGTTTTTTTTTTCTTTACAATGTAGTTATTGATAAATATTTATATCTGAAGACTAAATTATCCTACGCAAAGTTGTATCTACCAATATACCAAAGAATGGTATACGATTTTACTTTATATACTTCACTGTTTTTCTTCAGGGGAGGACAATGTATGTAACGTATCTGGCGCAATCTGAACGTAACAAAGGGGGTTTTGTGAGAATTCAATTCAATTCAATAATGGTTTTTATTAAAAAAAACAATGGCCTTGCAGCCAAAGGCTGAATTGCGCATGTTTTACATTGTTGTGAATAATAATACATAATACATTCTGTAAGTACAATTATACAATTTTTAAGTACGATTATTTCACATTAAAATATACAAACCATTATAGCATGCAAATATCAATTTTGATGGCATTAACATAATAGATAAGACTCCAAAACATGTGGAGAATATTATTAGCATTTAAGAATTGTCTATACAGGTAAAAAATATTAATTAATAATGGGAAATTAAGAATTGTATATACATTGTTAAATATAAAGCTAAAATTAGAATGCGCCTTGCTATTTCTCAGTTCAAAAGAGATGATCAAATTTTATTTTGTACGTATTGTATAGACTTCCGTAATCTAGTAATTCATACGGATATCTTAATTAGTTCAGATCACTGTTTTCACTATTTTTCATCGATCAGAAAAATGGTAACGTATCTGGCCACAATATTGGCGACATGCCCTCAAACAGCCGAAATCGTGATATCGCATTCTATTGCATTTAATCACTGGGACATGATGCAAGTTTAGACGCGATCATTCCCCATACTAAAAAAAAAGGGATTTTCAATCGAAAAAAAAAAAACCCCAACAAAAAACGCCATGACATCCATGGATCACAAATAACATTTTTTGATCAGTCAATAGGAAAAAACAATCTTTACCTAAAATATATATCCAAACCGACAGGAAAAAAAAATGAATGTAAATGCATCACTTATAAAAGTAGACTACCAATATTCTGCGATTTGAAAAGAAAGATTATTACACCAAACAACTCAGTAACTTTAAAAGTGACACAAAAAATACGTGGAAAATTATAAATGACGTGCTTAACCAAAAGAAAAAAGCTTCTGCCATATCTCGCATAAAAATTAGCGACCAATTTGTAGATAAACCAGACGATATGGCAAATGGTTTCAACGAGTATTTTTCTAATACAGGGCTAAACCTAGCCAAGAAAATCCCACCTTCGGAAAAGTCATTTAAGGACTTTCTGCACCACCCAAATCCTCACTCTATATTCTTAGCACCTGTTCTCGAAACAGAAATAAGTGACATTGTACATAATCTTTCCAACAAGAAAAGCTCCGGCCACGATTGCATTGATAACACTCTCCTAAAAACATCATTCCTGAAATATCGCACGTTTTTAATCTATCACTTCAGACAGGTATTGTACCCGATGACATGAAGCTAGCTAAAGTAGTACCCATCCATAAAAAGGGGGCACTCAGGAATTTACCGGCCAATATCCCTTCTAACTTGTTTATCTAAACTACTTGAAAAAATTATATACACTAGCACCACGCAATTCCTTCAGAAACACAGCATGATAAATAACCACCAATTTGGCTTCAGAACAAACCACAGCACTGATCACGCTATCCTTACACTACTCGATAAAATTTCTCGATCAAATGATAATTTTCTCCACACCATAGGAGTGTTTCTAGACCTCTCCAAGGCTTTCGACACTATTGACCACAGCATCCTGCTTTATAACCTAAATCACTATGGGATAAGAGGCAAGGCCTGGGAGTGGTTTAGAAACTACCTTCAAAATAGGAAGCAATTTGTACACCTATATAACCACACTTACAAAAACAGAAAAAGTAAATTGTGGAGTACCACAAGGTTCACTCTCAGGTCCCTTACATTTCTTAATATGCATAAATGACTTCCATAAATCATCAAACCTTTTATCATTCATATTATTTGCAGATGATTCTAATCTATTTTTTTCTCATCGCAATCCGGAATATCTACTTAAAACTGTAAACATGGTAAATAACGAGTTAAACCTAGTTGCAGACTGGATTAAAGCAAACAAGCTTTCACTGAACCTACAAAAGACCAGTTATATGTTATTTAGCAATTCATTAAAAAACCTCCCAGGACAAAGCATACTTAACAACACTAACTTCGATAGAGTGAATAACATGAAATTTCTTGGATTAATAATTGACGAAAAGCTTACATGGAAACCCCAAATCGATAAGATATGTATTATAATTTCGAGAAATATTGGCATAATCAATAACCTTAGTAACACCTTTCCTCCACACACACTACTCACTTTATACTCCACATTGGTAATTCCACACATGATTTATTATGGGATCGTAGCTTGGGGCAATTCTGCAAAGGCACATTTAGAACGTATACTTTTACTAAAAAAAAAAAAAAAAAAAAAAAAAAAAAAAAAAGCACTAAGAGTCATATGTCATACTAATTATCACTCTCACACGAATACTCTCTTCTATCAACACAAAATCCTTAAAATTACAGAATTACACCACCTACAGTTAGGCTTGTTTATGCACAAGTTATAGTCGTACGAACTTCCACATATTTTTTAACTCTATGTTTACATCCAATTAACTCTTACCCTACCAGACAGGCTAGCCACTATCACCTACCGCGAACAAGAACCCTCTTTGCCAATAAAACTTTCACAACAACTGGACCTAAACTTAGGAATTCCCTTCCCCAAAATATTATTGAAACTCCTAATAATCATACGTTTAAAAGAAAATTAAAACAACACATATTACTAACATACAAGGAAAAGCAAATCCTCCAAGAATATCCCGGATATACAAGCCACACGCGGAAGTTTGATTCTGATCTCCCTCTTTGTTTGTTTGTTTTATGGTTTTGGTTTTTTTTTCTTTTTCGATAATTTATTTCCCCTCTCTTACCCCCTTTCCTGATTTCATCTCTTTTCCTCTATCAACCCGTCCCCATCTGCTTCTTCATTTAGGCATGTTAGGTGAGCCTTTGTGTGTTTGTTGATTAAGTTAGTTAGTATTCTATATGTAAAAAACAAACAAACAACGAACAGATTTTTGAATGATTTATAAAATTACAATGATTTTAAATTGGGAACACGCTTTTTACAAGCTCGGCTTCCTTGCTAGTTCCCTTTCGTTACCTTTTCGTTTATTACTATCAAGAAACATTTGAAACGTGTGTACACCTCTCTCTATTATAACATTTTTTTTAGAAAACAATATGTAAAACAAAGTTCATATGCGTTATGTTTGAATGATGAGTTTCTTCTACGATGTAAATACTTTATATGATTTATGAATTGGTATCGAAAAAATAAATGAATCTTGAATCTTGAAGTTAATGGAGGATAAACAAAAATCTTAGGTTTATGTACATATTTACCGATCTTGGATACACCAATAAATATTATTTTATTTTATTTGGCAAAGTAGAAACACATTTGACAAAGTAAAGATAAAGATAATGCAACCACTGGAACGCCAGGAACAGAAAAAGTTGACTAAATAACTGTAGCATAAAGCTTTCTGTTCCCAATTCTTGTTAGGTACGAGCACTTGGTCACACTTACACTTTTATTGGAACTCATTTATTATAGCGTATTTTATTAATTTACGCATTAGCGTCTACACTTATTTTCCAATAGCTACAATAAGTATTCAAGTATTTAATCACGTTAATGAGGCTTCTGTGATGATGAATTTGGCTTTCAGAAAATCTTGTTATACCAATGCCTCTTATCTATTGTAATCATAAACTCCGTTTAATCTTACATGACCCAAGGTTAAAGGTAGTTTGAATTGTGTTCTGCACTTGTTTGTTTGATTGATTTTATTTCTGCGTTCAATAGCATGATACAAAATATAATAATTTTACGGAAAAAACTATATAAACACATTTTCAGATATTAACAACAACTTAAGCCGAGGCTTCTCTATATTTCAACTCTTTATTCTTGCCTACATTCCGCCTCTTTGCTGTCTATATACTTCTCAGAGACCACCTGTTACTCTGATCTCGGATTGGCTCATTTAAATACATGCTCTTGATTTAGTATGTGCTTGTCATTCTTTTAATTTTTTTTTATAGGAAAGAACTTATAATTCCTTTTTGCATTGCAATATTCTAGACGTAGATATCCTTTTATACAATTTAAATTTTACAGTGAATTTTATGATAATTCCCTTGGTTTGTTTTAAGTACAATGACATAATTTGTATATTGTTAAACAAACGCTTATAACTCACTTATTGTTTCTGAAACCATAACTCTTTACTACGATTTTACTAATTTTCATGCTACAAGAAACTTCGTTATTTAAATTTCATCTTTCAAATGTGTTTCCTAGCTACGATTTTATTATTTACTAAGTTACTTTTGTTTCTTGATGTTTTCATTATGATGTGATTAAGTTTGTACAAACTTTGTAAAAACAAAAATTATCAACTTTTTAGCTGCAAGTCTTGTTTTTTGATAAACCATTACAATTGTAATTGCAATTACAATTTACTTTATCTGGTAGATCATTTACATAATTATAAAGAAACCAGTAAGAGGTCAATTAGCGAATCCTGTGGCACACCGCAATTTATTTCATTTCATCTTTTCATTTTTTACTGATGCTATGCCATTTACACATGTCATATAAACTAAAATTCATTTAATAGCTAAATTATCAAATCCATAAAGTTTTATTTTATGTATCAGAATAACATTGTAATAACTCTATCAAACGCCATTTGAATGATCAGTAATAACTACGAATTCACCATTAATTGTCAGTAAGAGAAAGCTAAATATCAGTAACACATATTATTGCACTTTGGGTTGAGTATTTAGGTCTGAAACCTCACAAAAGCTCACTTTTACCAGAACTCAAATTTCTCTTTCTTTATGAGCAAGTTCCTAAATGTAAATTAACTATGCCAAGATTATGGAGCTGGAGTAGGATGCTGAATTCTTTATCCATGGAATGGACTTTGACGACCTTTTCTGCAGTGGCATTATCAAAGTAATGATAAGGGACATCGGTCCTCTTGTAGCCAAACCTCGAAGAAAATGGCCAAAAGCCATAAAGCTCTACTTCGTCACAAAGCTGGATAGCCGTTGTAGCGACGTAAAACCCTGTATAAAGCAAGAAATATGTTTTAAATGCATGGTATAATCAAACGAACGAGAAAACAAATAATCAAATTTACACAATAATCATGTACACCCTTTAACCAAATTACATACACAACTCACATATGACGTTACATACTCTTAAAAAAAACCCCATTATTTATCCTCCACTTTTTGAAAAATCCCTTTATCTTTTGCATGATTTGTTATGATTGTGCCTTAAATAATTGATGATACCAAATAGCATCAACACAGGCGTAGCCAGGATTTTTTAACAGGGGGGGGGGGGGGCAGACCTGAAGGATCCAACGATGTATACGTAGCCAGGATTTCATTTTAGGAGTGGCGGTTGTGAAATTGGTGAAGAGCATGCGAAGCGTGCTCGCCAGGGGGTGGGTGCAGGGAGGGGGAGTTTCCCCTTCCCGCGCGAAGCGCGAAAACTTTGACATTTTAGCAAAATCTGAGAGAAAGATAACGGCTTGTAGCGCCTTTTTAGGCTTTTTCTCTCACTTCCCCCTCTCTTGTTTCATAGACGCAGGCTATGTTACAGCTGATTACATATCCTTTTCCCGAAGGTTCACAATTCCGGAGGTTTGTTTCTAAGAAGGTTAATATTTCCGAAGGTTCGTTACTCCCACGGTTCGTAATTTCTGTAAATGAAATAGGGTTCTTAATTTCAAAAATTAAAAAGGGTTCATAATTCCGCAGGTTCATAATTCCGAAAGTATGATAGAACCCTAAACCAATTTTCGGAATTACGAACCTTCGGAATAATGAAGCCTACTTCATTTTGGGAATTATAAACCCTTTTGCATTTTCGGAAATACGAACCCTACTATTTAAGGAATAGCGAACTCTATTTCATTTTCGGAATTATGAACCTTCGGATAAACGAACCTTCGACATACTGAACATTTGGAATTATGAACCTTCAGAGTAATGCAGCAAATGTTCGGACTTATAGGGCTTATATCAACTTCAGCGTTATGAATCCCCTGGCATGGGATTTTGTGTTTCGGAATCATGAACCATCGGAATTACAAACCTTCGGAAAAACGAGGACACTCCCACCAGCCCTCCAGGTAATAAGCTACTGTTATCTATTCGTCTTATTTGACATGCGTGTGCATAAATAGTTACAAATTAGTGTTCGCATCCATGTTTTCATGAAAAGTTTGTCATAAATGTTAGGTAAAAGTCGCCTAATCATATCCCATAGGATGCTCTACGTAATTTGGATTTTTGTGTTCTTTAATAGTGTACCGATCACCTAAAATCATGAAAATTATGATTTGTGTACTAGAATGTATAAAATCAGTCACATATCCGGACATCTACCCCCTGGACAACCATCCCCCGGTAACCACCCCTAGGATAACCACCCTCTAGGACAACTACCCCCTAGGGCAACCACCCCCTAAGACGACTACCCCCTGGGACAATTACCCTCTAGGATGATTACCCCCCGACTAACTACCCCCTAGGGCAACCACCCTCTAGAACAACTACCCCCCGGTCAACTACCCCTCAGACAACTACCCCCTAGGACAACCACCCTCTAGGACAACTACCCCCCAGACAATTACCCCCCAGACAACTACCCCCTAGGACAACCACCCTCTAGGACAACTACCCCCGGACAACTACCCTCTAGGACAAACACCCTCTACGACATCTGCCCCCGGACAGCTACCCCCTGGACAGCTACCCCCGGACAACTACCCCCAGACAACTACCCTCTAGGACAACCACCATCTAGGACAACTACCCCCGGACAACTACCCCCCAGACAACTACCCCCTGGACAACTAACCCCTAGGACAACCACCCTCTAGGACAACTACCCCCGGACAAATACCCCCCCCCTTGGAAAACTACCCCTTAGGGCAACGACCCTCTAGGACAACTAACTACCCCCCGGACAACTACCCCCAGGACAACCACTCTCTAGGAAAAGTACCCCAAATTGGACTTCACATCACATTATACAAGATTGTGCTCGTTCGCTACGCTCGCTAGCCAAAATAGAATTAATGTGGCCTTTAGCACAATTTCTGCCACGACCTGCAATAAAACCCAGATAATATACCAAATTTTATTAAAAGAGAATTGTTTGTTTTCGCTCATGCTTGCTCGCTTAATTTTTCCTACTCCACTCTCAACAATAAAACCTACTTTATCACATAAAAAAAAAAAAAACTAGTTTATGTATACTAAAAAAAAAAACACACCTTTTTTCGGGGGGGGGGGGGGGGGTGCTCGCTCGCTGGCCGAACTGGAAGTACCACTAAAAGCACATTGAATACGACTGAATACTAGTACTCCAAATTGTAAAATATTGCCTTAGATTTCTCCACTCCATGAAGATCACAATGTTCGGAAATTTATGCCTTTTCACCTTCAAGAAATTTATGAACACTAGCCTAAATGACTTTTGAAACATTTATTCCATCAAAATGCTATCATAATGACGGAGAGAATAATCAGATCTTCACACTTTTGAGACACTTAAGATTATTATGAAACAACATAATTTTGACATGCTCATTTCATTGGCATTTGGGGCAGGGGGCACTGTGCCCCCTATTTTTGGAAGAAAACAAAATTGGGCGAAGTTCTGGCAAATTTCGGCAAAAATTTGAGTAAATTTGGGCAAAATTCGACAAAATCCTGTTTTAAAATACATGACACTAAGAAAAAATTGGGAAAATTAATTGAAAAAGAAAGAAAATCATGTTTACACAGGACATAATTTCCCGGAATTAATGCTTTTTTATATGTTTCACTTTCTGTGTATTATTTCAGTAACTATAATTATTAAGAGGAATCAAAAGATATATTTGTTGGTAATGTAATAATCTTGGATAGCTCTAAAGCGCATACAGCAGTTTTAATTGATTATGCGCTATACAAGTGACAGTTATAATTATCATTTGGGGGCCATAGATTCTGTCTGAATTTTTATCGCAGACCGTTGTAGATTGTTCGTCTTTTCAGTAGGAAACACGGCAAGACATTGGATCTATTATTCGTGAAAATCCATAGGCCTACTTATACTCACTCAAACCCTTGGTTGTAGCCCCCAAATTTCCAGAAGATCTTACTGTTGGAGAGCAACCTCTTTTACCCGGCCTTCCCAATTGGTATTTAATATTGAATATATCATAGAAATTCTCAAATCCCCCCCCCCCCCGGTGCTCATGGGTATAGACACATTCACCTGCAATCACATAATTTTTCACGTGGTGAGGTGAATTTTAACATTATAATGCACCAAAATCCTTCTATTTATAACCAGATTTTCAAAAAGTTCTTACCGTGGGAGGTAGATACCTACCTCCCACGGTAAGAACTTTTTGAAAAGTATCCTCTGGATACTCGTTATATCCTTACTGTTTGTTAGTCACCCCCCCCCCCCCTCCCTTGGCCGAAATAAGTTCAAATGACATCGAGTACCTGGGAGTTGTAACTGTTTGGGGGGGGGGGGGGATAGTTGACCTACATGCCATGGGTGAGAGTATGTTGGTTGTTGTCCGATTGATAATTATCCTAAGTCGTTAATGTCCGGGGGTAGTTATTTGGGTGGTATTCGTCAAGGAGATGTCCTAGCGGGTGGTGTGGTTGCCCTAAGGGGTAGTTGTCTGGGGGTAGTTGCCCGGGGGTAGTTGTCCTATAGGGTGCTTGTCCTAGGGGGTAGTTGTCCTGGGTTAGTTGTCCGGGGGTACTTGTCCGGGGGGTAGTTGTCTTAGAGGGTGGTTGTCCTAGAGGGTAGTTGTCTGAGGGTAGTTATCCAGGGGTAGTTGTCCCGGGGGGGGGTAGCTGTCCGGGGGTACTTGTCCGGGGGTATTTGTCCGGGGGTAGTTGTCCTAGAGGATAGTTGTCCTAGAGGGTAGTTGTCCGGGGGATAGTTGTCCTAGAGGGTGGTTGCCCTAGGGGGTAGTTAGTCGGGGGGGGGGTAATCATCCTAGAGGCTAATTGTCCCGAGGGGTAGTCGTCCTAGAGGGTGGTTGCCCTAGGGGTAGTTGTCCTAGGGGGTAGTTGTCCTAGAAGGTGGTTATCCTAGGGGTGGTTATCCGGGGGTGGTTGTCCAGGGGGTAGGTGTCCTAGAACCATAAAATCAACCTAAAAAGGTATTTTACCATGCATTCTATTGGTTAACAGGTAAGGAGTATGAGAGAAAAAACAGATAACATAAAAATGCTCTCACGGACCCCAGCTCGGACATGTCGGACTTGGGTAACGTGCGAGCACGTAATGGTGCGTCGACTAGTCTACTTAGAAGTCGTTTAAGTAGACGTTTATTGAGAACATAAACTTACAATATCTGATTATAGCAGTAACATTTGAAGGCCATATTCTGAGTATAGTACAGCGACATGGAAACACTAACATATAGGCCAAAATAATTTTAGTGATTGGTAACTATTACGAGTATGATTTGATCAATGAAAACGTTACCAGTAGAAAGACTCCTGTCTATCGCGTTTCTTGTCCTCCAGAAGTCGACCACAGCTCGGTAATGTTCGGTATTAAAGCAAACCATCTTAGAATTCTTTCCTTTGAAAGCATTAAGTGCTTTTAAGGCATCAGAAAGAGCCTTATCGAAGCAGGGTATGGCTATTACACCCCCGAATAGTGAAATGTCTTTGTTAAATTGTTTGATGTCTTTCTTCGTTTTCAGTCTGTGATACCTGCATCAGGGAGAACAATATTTAATACTCATGAGGCTACCCTGGGTAAACAAGACATATTATTAACCGTATCAGACATCTGAGCAGGGCAACTTTAACTCTTTATCGCCCAATTTTTACCGTTATCATTATAGACCGGTCAATTTTTTGCTTGTATTGCCCGCTCAGAAAAGTCAGTGGCAAAATCCGTGTTACACTAGCGGGCAATAATGTAGAGCCAACATCCAGTTATTTTGTAATTTTCATCGATATTTTTGACACGCCAAATTCCCGCGGAGCTAGCTCGCTGCATTCCCCTTACCACATTGGTGTGTACGTAGAACCATGCAGAACTAGCAAACGATCGCGGGCGCGTACAGGCTAGGTGCGCTAGCTAGACGCGTAGCGCTGGCGCAGCGCATTTGTCAACAAGTATTTCGCAATCCCAAAGAGCCCTACCCCCAGCTCGTCAACAAAATCAAAACGTTTTGCGAGGTTTGAGGAAGAAGAATTCTCTAAAATTCTTGGAAATAAAGACGCAGACAACATTAAAAGGTCAGCGAAGCAAGCGGTCAACATTTTGAAAGAATACCGGTATTTCATGGAAAAAAATAAACAAAACAAAACAAAAAACGATGATATTGATCTCAAAACGTAGGACAAAACTATACTCGCTGCCATCCCTGGCCGGGCTAAGACCTAAGTAAATTTTACGCTGAATTGAGAAAATCGGACGGATCGCATTACAAACCTCATCGTTAAATGCCCTGAAATAGCTGGCATAAAGAGGCATCTTAAATCTGTGCGTTCAGATATACCATAATCGACATAGCAAAGGCTCCAGAATTTACCAAAGCTAACGTTGCATTCAAAGCAGCATTGCCATTGGTGGAGTTAATAAAACAACTTGGGAAAGGTGACACTGTGCATCATGACGAGATAGAAAGTGAGGATATTCGAAAGCTGTAAGTTATTTCAATCAGGAGACACCAGCAGGACTTAGTGAGAAGGTTTGGTTCGAGTTGAGTCTCTTGAAACTTGAGAAAGGATCATTTCCAAGTAAAAGTAGATGTCAGTCAACGTGAGTATGTTACTCAAAGTATTGATGAGCTAACTATATAGGAAAAACTAGAGAAGATAATCAAAGTTCTAACAAGAGTGGATAGTGCGCGCATGTACGCTACTCCCGGTGATCCAAATTGTTTTTTTTTTCTTTCTGTCTTTTGCGGCTCTAGATGTCTGATTTGGTTAATAATAGCAATATTGACTGGCCTCAGGGCTGACATATATCGCCTTCACGAAATTTATATCACCCTCGTCTTCGACCCGGGCGACATAAATTTAGTTCGAGCGATATATGTCGTATTGCCCTGACGCCAGTCAATATTGCTTTATTATCATTATTATCATCCTAATTATTTTTATTATTTTCATTGTTTTAGTTATGCACATGGCAACAAAAATATACTTTTGAGAAATCATCTTATGGGCAGTGTGAATAAAGGGATTGCTAAAGAAATAATGTTTAGATTACATTAATAAGTCATTGTAAAGTGTCATTTCTCGAAAGACTATGCATTCGTTTTGACCTTATACTTTTTAAGGAAATATTAGGCTATTCAAAGCAATAATTTTGCAAGAGAAACTTCTCAAGGTCTTACGATTTCAGCAGGAACACTTCGAATCTGACATCCTCCTTCCGAAAAAAGAGATAAAATAAAGTAACATTATTGATTTTTTGGGGTGTGTTTTTCAAAAGTCATTTGATTGTAAGAATATGAAAAGCTGGTGTCCACCAGCTCCCCTGTTTTCATTTAATCCAAGTTTTGATCATTAAAAAAGTGCAAAGTGGATATTTTTTACGTACTGGTCAGGACAACCTTGCATCAAATTATGAAATCTTACTTTCTGCGTAGTATGCTTGGGTTCATAGTGTTGAAACTACTTTTCATTCCAGCGTCTGGTTCGAATGGTGGCAGAGGTGCTACGTTGCATCTACGGGTAAGAAAGGGGAATAGTAAACATCTACGAAATCTTAGCACTTAATACTTTCTAGAGGAATTTTTTTTTTCAATCTAAAGACATTTATTTCTAACTTTTCAATATACAGAGAAATAAATGAGCAAAAATAATGTACATGTATTTTTAACAAAAATTATGACAAAATATACATTAATATGGTACATACATAGTTGGATGACACCCTCTAAAAGCAAAAGCTTGGGGCGAGGGTGCCCTTATTACATAATCCATAATACTACATAAATGTATAAAAAGAAAATAACTACATACAAAAAACAAGATAAAAAGACCGCTGAGCTTGATCGGAGGGAAAAGAGAGAGAGAGAGAGAGAGAAAAAAAAAGGGGGGGGGGGAGAGGAAAAAGAGGGGGAATATCAAACGTCATTACAATGAACCAGCATTCGCAGCAAGAATAATTATTATTCTTATTGCCCTCATTGCACATTTTTGTTCGTGACTAGTCAGGAGTATTTTCTGTAATCAAATATATGTCTACTAAAACCCCCAAAACAAAACAAACAAAACAACCCCTACACTATCTTCATACATGTGACGTCAGAGTATGATAATAATTACTATATTCTTCTCTAACGGAAGTCACCAGCACATTGACTTGCTTTTAGTAATCAGCTTTTATCGGCCGAGTCCAGTCACGAGCTCGAGCTACCCCGTGATAAAACGGTGTGTGTTCTCTCCTGCTGAAAATATATGACGTCATGTCGTGACGTCATTTGTTGCTAAAAGGCCGATTATTAAGTGATAATTCTAGGTACGTATTTCTTACTTTTCAAAATTCAGTTAAATTATTCAAAGTAAGAGATATACATGTAAAACAAATATACCCTACCTTTTTTGGACACGTACCCACTCAAATTTATGGGGTCCTGGTCACTGCAATGGCTCCATTTCTTTCCGGGCTTTGCCCGTCTGGAAATAGTTATTTTGCAGTAATGTAAATTCCAGATATCTAATCAGTCTATAAACATGATAAAGGAAACTAAAATTTGTATGATTCGGTTCATTTACAAATATCAGCTGATAGAAATGGTAACTTATCCAAAAAAGTCTAAATATCGATCACAGTAACCTTTTATCCTATATCCTCTGAAACTAACAACCCCTAACTGTTATTAAGAGATCCTCCAATTTTGCCTCTAAAAACGTATTTCATGAATCACATTTGCAATCATGTCTACTGCGATTATGTACGAAGAAGAAGCTCATGTTATGTAATAATATATGTTTTATGGTCGTTGCAAGAGATTTGTTTGTCAGGAGCAAATACAAGATAATCTTAAACTTGAAACACGAAATATATGTAGTGAAGACAAAAGAGATTATCAAATCACCTGAGAAAGAGTTCTAAAGAAAGTCTAAACATTTCCATTTGTCTTACTTACCTGAATACTAAATCATGTTTATCAATCTGTTTTCCACATCGGCTGTTTAGTATAGAACCGCTATTTCCTACCACTGCGCATGACGGAGCTCTCTTTCCATATGATATAGGGTCGTTCTGTGGATTTAAGTTCACAAATGTTGTCTCACTACAATTTCTATACCTCAATCACACCGCCAAACCAACTCCTTAAACGTTACATGCACGTCGCGATATTGAATGCTCGGGAGTTCAACATAAAAAAAGTATATGAACCGGCAAATTCAGCATTTCCTGAGTGCCTAAATTGCAATATACTTTCACGAGGGAAATTCTGGACATAATACGTACACATATAAACACAATTTTTGAGTGTCACGTGATGTCCTTTCAGCAAATTGGATGCTCTCGAAACAAATATCCTATTTTATTAAAAAACAAATTGTTGAGTGTCACATGATAGCTTCTCAGCCAATAGGATGCTCTCTATAGGTGAGCGGCGAGAGGCCCAAAAGTGGCTTATTTCTTGACTTTAATGCCCCTGACTAGATTAAAGCTACAACATACGTCATTTTAAAGGAAATCTTCTGATTTTTTTGAAAATGAGGGTAAAAATTGACGCATCTTGGAGCATCACCATGGAAACCGACTTTTAATTTGACCACGCCCACTTTCGTGACAAATCGCATAAGAGTCATCAATAAAAGTTATTTGCTTGTTTATTAAAGTGAATTAGATATTTATATATCTTTTACAGGGATAAAACTGCTATTAATGGAAATAATAAATGCTGCCTAATATGTAAGCAGGAAAATGATATACACATTCATCCAAAATTGTTGCGTATTTTTCCCTAGCAACCTTTTCTTCCCTTGTACAAATCTGTGAATGTTCAATTAGAAACACAATTTTAAAGTTTTTACTATATAAAATTAAAGTAAATAAGTTATATGAGTAAAATAGTGCTGATTCTAATTGAAAAGTGATAATAAGAAAAAAACAAAACATAACAACAATGATTATTATGTAAACATTTGTAAAACTATGCCTGACCAAACCTTTCACATCAGGGCAAAATGCTGTTTTCTGCCAAATTTGACTGAATCGTACTAGATAACTCTTCCATTATTTTGTGTGTGTGAAAAATGGTACAGAACATTATTAAGAGTACTAGGATAACGTATTACACCTTTAATCTCAAATAGTGCAGCAAATATTGAATATTTTCATTATCCATGAAGACCATTATGTTGCCTAGCAACAGCATTTTCCCTAGCAACGACTGTTTTTCAGTCATATTTAAAGCTTTTAACTTGTAGGAACTCGTGTTTATGAATAGTATGTGTTTTGTTATGTTACCTCAAAGGCTGAACTAATCAAATATCCACCTATCTGATGAGAATTATTCTTTTTAAATGAATTACAAGGAATATCCTTAGCAACAAGACTATCAATGTGCAGGAGCATGTATAAAATCATGTAGACTACAGTACATTACCAGAAAATATTGGGGTTTTAAATTAATTTTCAGTCTTGTTTTCTCCACATTTCAATCATCGTTTAAGGTACATGTATAGACTTTACACTTAGTATAGTCTAAAATACAACACATATTCGATATTTGTATTATCCATGGAGATCATTCTGTTGCTTAGCAAGAACCTTTTCCCTAGCAACCACTGTTTTTAATCATATTTAGAGCTTTTAACCTGTAGGAATTCCGATTTATGGATAGTACGTGCTTTGCTATGTTACCTCAAAGACTTAATTTGGGAAATAATCATCCATCAGATGAGAATTCCTCCTTTTTAACATGAATTACAAGGAATATCCATAGCAAAAAAAAAACATTAATGTGCAGGAACTTACATAAAATCATGTATATTACAAGAAAATCTTAGGTTTTAATGTTCAGTCTTGTTCTCTCGACATTTTAGGCACAGTTTAAGGTATGGTGTTTAAACTTAATATATACGTTGACTTCTAGTCAACTCAAATTTAATGTTTTGATTATTAATGGAGATTATTCTGCTGCATAGCAACATCATTTACCCCAGCAACCACAATTTTTGTTCAATCATATTTTGAGCTTTTAACCGGTTGGAACTCATGTTTGTGTCTTGTATGGTACCTTATCTAGTCAAGTAACCACTAATTTGATTAGAATTACTTTTTTAATGAATCGTCAAGAATATCCTTAGCAGTCAATAGCATCAATGTTCAGGAACACAGATAAAATCATGTGTATTTCAAGTAATTCTGAGGCTTTTAATGTTTAGTGTTGTTCATTCAAGCACAGTCATGAATCAGTTATAGACTTTAAACCTGGTATAAACATTGAGCTGCGTGGTACAAATATCATCAATTAACATTATGAAACATCTTATGTTTTGTATAAGAATATGAATGGTTAAAAGTCATATGGGTCAATAATTATTATATCTTCGATTTTAGTCTTTTTATCGCGATATCTCAAGCACCGTTTTGGGTATGTCTTGGACTTCAATGAAACATCCTCATAGAGTCATAGGGAGCTGAATTGATTAAACTGATGAAAGATTAAACATGACAGAGGTCAATTTCACATGAAAATCTAAGCTGTTGTTCTCGTTATTCAATTATTCCGTAAACTTATCAATTTCTTTTATATAACACCCTTTTCGTAGAGATTCAAAAGCTTTGTGTCTTAAAATAATCTTAATTTCTAGTTATGCAATTTCATTGAGAAAGAACCTGCCTAGAAGTTATTCTGAATGATGGAATCTTTATTAAATAGGAACCCTTGCGCATCATGAGATCTGGAATCGCTAGAATTTTAACAATTGACTTAATGTGCTGAAAATCACCCAAAATTCCAAGTGTATGGACACATAATAATGAGGGGCGCGGGCGTCATGGGGGCACAAGATAAAGAGAGAGAGAGAGAACGAGGCGATATAATGAGGGGAGGGTATGGGAGGAGTTGCATAATCTTCTTTCCATGATGTCTTTCCTCTTTCCCTTTCTTTCTCTCACTTTCCCTCCCCCCCCCCCATCTCCATTGGTACATGTATATAGTCCTCTGAATATGGTCTACTTCTCATGAAATTATACATGCATACACTTCAAGAGAGGTAATACAACCATGTACAAATTGGCATGCGGTTATATTTTTAAAAACAAACACAATTTGGGCTGTGCTGATAATATATTTTCCTGCTCTGAAAGGTAATTTGTGATCTGGCAGTGACAGAAAATGAGATTTCATAAGCTCATGCAAAACTTACCCTAAATATTCCACTTATGAATTTGGTAGAGAATGTAAAAAAGCTGAGTAATCATGGTAATGAGCTTAGAAGACAAGAAAATATAGGAAGTCGTCCTGACTAATTGTCAAGCAATAACTACTGTGCTTTCGGTAAATGATATTTCCAGCAATTTTCCTTTAGTGTGTTTACAATTTGCTAATCTATACCACCAATCTCTAGCACAAAAATCATTTCAGAATTCCCTTAAGCCAATTTTTCTCTATAATGTAGTTCCATTACCAGAAGTCTTCATGTAACTTTAAGCTAAAGTGGGCTAAGCAATATACAGTCATGATGTGGGAAAACAGCTTAGAAATGAAAGATGATACTTTTGTTAATGTTAAAATAATCATAATTATATAATCATTGCAAGACCAACAGATTGTGTGTTTCATGAACAACTATAATGATACATGTATCTATTGAGAAATGACCCTTCTCAAGACGTTGAATTGTACAGTCAACTGGAAAAGATTCACTAATGAACCTATTTGGATGGATAGTAGCTGGATTATCAGTTTATTCTGTCTCATATCTTTAATGGCATTTGATGGGCATTGGTTTCATCCACCGACTCTCATTTTCTTTCATTGGCTGTCTTGGTCGAAGAAAGAATTCACATGATTAGGCAACCAGCCCAGGCTATCATTGGACACTAGAAATCCAGGAACTTAGTAGGTGGTTGGGCTGCAGCTGTGTCGATGCTCTCTCATAGCTGTCAATGAAGGCCGAATACATGGTATAGGGGTGTACCTGAAATCTCAGTGTGGTATTTCCCTACACAGCCCACCAATTGGACATGACAGCAGGGTAGTTCAAGCTCCTTTGGATGCACCTGGGTCATTCTGAGAGCATTTTATGTGACTCTATCGTGTAAGCATATCAACGAGGTGGATCAGTCCAAGGAGGTAGTAAGCAAGCTTGCCTAGTAACTCCTCTATCGGTCAGAGCTCAGGTAGAACAGTAGATGTTTGACATGACGTTGATAGTGTCCATCTGGTTTCTTAAATTCAGGACAGGGGTATGGACTAAGGTCAGATTATAAAGGCTTCTCTGATGCAGCTTCTATATTATCTCCGAAGTGTGTGGATTACATTTTTTATCCTAGCTGTGAATTTTTGTTGTTGCCAAGTGATACAATTAATGTGATGATATTGCCTAGGCACATCAATTTTTTTGTTGTATATCAATGGTCATGACTGGATAGTGTGATGCGAAGTTTGATGTTGGCTGGAGGCGGACTTGGGTCTATTTTTAGACTAATAGTGATACCAGATATCTTTTTTGCCTCTTTAAATTTTGTCAGTAATTACTAGGGGGTGTTCCCCTGTATCCCAAGTGGTCAGTCTTTTGTGGTCTAATTTCAATTGGTTGTCATTTTTGCAGACAAGACGTCGCAGATCTAACAGAGATCTATGTAGATAGACCAGGTTGAAGAGAATAAGTGCAAGCACAAGATCTTGCTCTACACCATTCGTTATTACAAACCTTATCACAATCTTATGTGTGTTCAGTTTAGAGGACTTAATCTGTAATATCATTTATTAAATAAATGAAGTGAAATATTAAACTTTGGAGGGTAGCCAGTTTATGGGGTTAGTATGTTAACTTTCTTAAGTCAGTGAACATAGCATAGAGGTGTTTGTTTTGCTTGATGCATTTCTCTTGCACTGCTTCATTTTAAAGATCATTCGGATTCTGATCAGGGTAACATGAATACATTGAAATCATGACTCTCCACTTCTTCTTTCATATGACAAGAAACTGATAGCGTCATGGTAATTGTAGACAGTCATGCACAGCTGCGTCTGAGGCTTAATTGATTTTTACTTGTGGAAAAGCATCGATCAGGGAGTACAATCTTAGATGATGTTCTGGATAGGGTAATAACAGTTTGATAGAGAGTTGTCTCTTCATTCCTTTAGACAAGGCATCTGCTCCAAAATTGCGTAATTAAGATTGAGGATCTGCAAAGGTGTACATAGTCCACGATGATGGACACGCGGTATCTAACCAGTCTGTTCAGATCCTTGTGTACAGAGTTCTTGGATGACTTAACTTGACTTCAGTTTTATCAGTACTAGATCTTTAGACTTGAACTACACTGCAAGAATTCAATCGCTGTTTGGTGATGTCCCATATCTCTACTGATTATAGCTCATCCAGTGACTGATGGAGTTCGTCATCCACTTGCTGTTGGGGGATCTTGGGGTGAATATCTTAGTCGATGACTGATTAACAGTGGAAAAGGTCAATAAAAAAAAAAAAAAAAAAAAAAACATTATAATATTATTGTGCTGGAGTTTGTTTGTGTCTGAATAATGCTGCACCTCCTCAGCCTTTTTCCCAATGCCGTCCATCCATTTTTCATTGGCAGGGGACTGGTAGCATCCAGGTTTCTTCTTAAACAGAACGAGGTCCATAACCTACTTGACTCTAATCAATACGTAATTTCCTCTGACAGATTTCACAAAAGTCTGTTTGTAGTGGTCCCCCACGTAATTGTCCATGAGACAGATTTCCGTGTCAACTGTTTCAACTGGTAGTGGAAGGATTGGTCTTTGAGGTTGTTGATATCAATGGTAGTGTGAATTTGGCTTTTTGCAGAGTTGGGAATTAGTGTGGGACAAATACCTGATACGAAACATTAACATCCACAAGCCAGAGATGGTTATTAGACTTTCAAGATATGTACTTAACCGTTACCAAAACACCTCGTGTGTTTCGGATAACCTCCAACAGCATATCTGGCAACCATGCGCTGTCCGTCGAACATACGATGGCAAGCCATGACGCACAAGATCCAAAACGACCTTGTAGCTTTTAATGGTCTACAGTAAATCGCAACAGTTTCCACAAGACATACCAGGTACCCCACTCAAGGGCTGACTGCTTCCCGAAACAGTGAGGACAGGGAACAACCTGCCTTTAGAAAGAGTGAAGAAGAATAAAGGGAAAGAGGACGAGGAGGACAAGGGGGAAGGAAGATGAAGAGGAGGAGGAAGAGGAGGAAGAGGAGCTCTTTTCTGATAGAGTCTATAGTGGATTGGTCGATCATTGGTATAACATTCCAATTAGGTACTTGTTTCAAGAGACTGAATTGCATACCCAAAACCTTAAAGGCGAGTTGGTTCAGTCGGTAAAGCGTCTGCTTGTCGAACCAAAGATCGTGGGTTCGAATCCACCCCGGGCGGATGACTGAAGCCTGCGTTGTGTGTTAACGTTCTCCTCCCTTGTTTCATAGACGCAGGCTATGTTACAGTGGAAAACACTCCGTCCCTTAGATGGGACGCTAACTGGAGGTCCCGTGTAGAGGACAGTCACCACCTTTGCACGATAAGAACGCACTGCACTATTCGAATAAGAGCAGAGGGAAACCCCGGTGTAGTGGTACACCTGCACATCCAAATAAGTTATATCGGGAGGAGAGACATAAAGTTACAGTTATCTAGTTCGCTTTTCCCCTCCCAGGCACAGGTGACGCCAAATACTTAATAATAGTTCACATATTTGAGACTGACGGCCCACCAGAAGGACAAGACCAACATACTGGTCTCGTGGACCTTCTGGCAACTTTTCAGAGATATCATTACTGCACAGTAATGATATCGTGGGCTGTCAGTCTAATGGGACAACAGTACTATTTACACTCGTATAATAAGTTTTTATCCCATACGCTGTTTTCATGGTCAACTTAACTCTTTTGTCAAGAAAATATAGTCGACATTCCTAGTCAATGTATGTCATGAAACCTGCATAAGGTTCCCTCTATGAGGAATCAAACAGTTGTCCATTTGTTACTCACAACAGGTCTCTAAAATTAATTCCACACAATATTTTACTGTGTTACTGCACAGTAATGATGTTGTTGTTCCTAAGGATATTCTTTGTAATTCATTAAGAATAACAAACTAACTTAGCAGTTACTGAAGACATTGAGGTACCATACAAGGCACAAGCATGAGTTCCTACAGGTCAAAAGCTTGAAAAACAGTGGTTGCTAGGGAAAAGGCTGTTGCTAGGCAACAGAATGGTCTCCATGGATAATCAAATATTAACTACATGTATGTGTTGCACTTTAAACTGTAGCTCCACGTTTATACTAAGTTTAAAGCCTGTACCTGAAATGGTGATTGAGATGTCGAGCAAACAAGACTGAACATTAAAACCGAAAGATTTTCTTGTAATATATTGTATACATGATTTTATACATGTTCATGCATATTGATGTTCTTGTTGCTAAGGATATTCCTTGTAATTCATTTTTTTTTTTAAAAGGAGTAATTCTCATCTGATAGGTAGATATTTGATTAGTTAAGTCTTTGAGGTAACATAACAAAACACATACAATGCATAAACACGAGTTCCTACAAGTTAAAAGCTCTAAATATGACTGAAAAACAGTCGTTGCTAGGCAACAGCATTGTCTTTATGAATAATCAAAATATTCAATATTTGCTGCACTATTTGAGATTAAAGGTGTAATACCTTATCCTTATACTCTTACTAATGTTCTGTACCATTTTCCACACACACAAAAGAGTTGAAGAGTTATACTGTAGGATTCAGTCAAATTTGACAGAAAAAGAGCATTTTGCCGTGATGTGAAAGGTTTGGTCCGGGGTAGTTTTAAAAATGTTTACGTAATATATCATTGTTGCTATGGTTTTTTTTTCTTCCTTATTATCACTTTTCGGTCAAAACCAGCATTATTTCACTCACATAACTTATTTAGTTTTATTTCATGTAGTTAAAAACTTTTAAAATGTGTTTCTAAGTGAAAATTCATAGATTTGTACAAGGGAAGAAATGGTTGCTAGGGAAAATTACATTGCTAGGCAACAATTTGTACAAGGGAAGAAATGGTTGCTAGGGAAAATTACGTTGCTAGGAAACAATTTGGATTAATGTTTATATCAGTTTCATGCTATCAGGCAGCATTTATTCTTTCCATTTATTGTGATTTTATCCCTGTAAAAGATATATAAATGTCTACTTCACTTTAATAAACAAGCAAATAACTTGTATTGATGACTCTTATGCGATTTGTTGCGAAAGTGGGCGTGGCCAATTCAAAGCCGGTTTCCGTGGTGATGCTACAAGATGCGTCAATTTTTACCCTCATTTAAAAAAAAATTCAGAATATTTCCTTTAAAATGAGGTATGTTGTAGCTTTAATCGAGTCGGGGGCATTAAAGTCTAAAATTTTGGCCTCTCGCCGCTCACCTATACTAACAACACAAGGTTTATATATATATATATATATATATATATATATATATATATATATTAATATATAGTGCGTATCAAGAAATATCGATGATTTTTTTTTCTTATACAATTATGGGTGAGGGTCTGTTTCATCGGATGACACTATGAGTGCTGACAATATCTTACGTTTGAGTGAGTACTGGATACTTTTTGAAAACTCGCCAAAATTGGTTTGTGCAAAAATGGCTGAGTCTTGAATTCGATCAAAGTGCGTATTAGGCAGTAACTGCATGTTCTCTGTCAACTATCAATGATTGATTGATACCGTTAGCTGAGGTCTATGCTTTTACGACCAGTTGTCCGAAAAAGACGTAGATGGCGTTAACCAGTATTTGCCTTTCAACACGCCCTTTAATTGAGCTTTCAGAAAACCGATTTGGAGGTCTATTAGGGCTCAATTAAATAGAGGACTTACGAGGAAAGTTAAAAGGAAAGTTAATTGAGCTTTAAGAATACCGCCCCAGGCCCGTAACCCCCCCCCCCCAAAAAAAGAAGAAAGATATATTTTGTTTTTTATCTATTCCTTTCCTTTTTTGTATTGAAAATTTTTCCTTGGTTTCTTCCCCTTTTCTTTTATTTTGGATGCATGCAATTTTCGGAACCCCCCCCCCCCCCCTTAAAAAGCTTGTGCGGGCCCAAATGCCAGTGATCTGAAAATCTTGACTCACCTCTGGAAGCAGTTGATGTATTTCAGGAGTAATTTGTATGAGCTTTTCCCCACGATGATATTTCACAGTTTCATTGACTTTGACATTCTTCTGATGAAGGATAATAGTCGAACTATCATTCAGTTCTGTCCGATATTTGGCAAGCTCTTGTCTGCAGATATAAGAGAAGTACTATGAATATGCAAATGCATTTTATTTCTATATTTATGTGAGGCTTGCTGGGTGTATAGAAAGAATGATTATGTTTAAAGTCAGAGGAAACAAAATACCAAAGGAAAATAAGCAAACTGTACCCAACAAACATGCATGTCCCCTTTTTACCGGATATTGGGGAAATTTTACACAGGTCTTCAAGAGTATAAACCCGCCATTTGTTCTACTTCTTATACGTTTTTGAAAAGGGATGAAAATGCGGCTAATTTGACTTCATGAAAAGGAAGGTTAATAACGTATATTCGCATCAACATTTTTTTAGCATGGGTGTGAATTTAGACTGCGGAAAATTAATTTGAATGTACTAATATTATATCTGTGCATGTTAAAATATGAATTTGAATGATTTAAAATTAGAACTTAGACATGTACATGATGTACATAATGTATGAGCGAATATGTTGAGGAAAGTAACTCTAAGTTGAATATTGCGAATGTGACTGGGAAGCTATTTTATAAAGTATGATGGGGTGGACAAAATTCGCGTACATTAGAACAAAAATTTAGGAATGTGATATTCCATCCATGATTTATTATATTCTACAAATAATTCATTTAGATCGATTTATACCAAACGGGGAGCAAAATTTTTGGACTAATGGGTCTAATAAGTTTTTTTAAAAAAAGGTCAATCCACAAAGAATTCCGGAAATATCGCGATATCAAAGTTCGACGTCGGATCGCAACGCTCTGCAACTGAAATCAAAGTCATGAAAACGAGTCCAAATTTAGCGAACATGCGGTTGTATCTGATATATCCAAGGGTACCAATCCATCAAAGTAAGACCAAATATTTTTTTTTGTGTGTGTGATGGATTTAGACTAGGGGGTGTTTCCTTTTGGTGACCCACTCTTTTCTGACACACTTTTTTGCCATTCACTGTGTACTCGGCCGGTTCACGGGGCTTTTTCATGAGACAGTTTCTGTGATTGGCTTATTTGCTATTGAATATTCATTAGCTATCTAATTGATTTTTCAAAACAATTTTCTGTTCATCTTTTCGTCGCGCAAAGAATACGATCAACTTTTTTCAAAAGTTCCTGAAAATGACTGTTTTTAGCGAGAACATTTCAAAATGAGTCAACAATGTGATCTCAGAGGTGTGTATTTTGATTTGGTAATACTGAAATGTTATGAAACTGACGTATATTTGTTCTCAGGATCATGCTTTTCGGGGCTGACGTGGTCGAACTCTTTAATTCAAGTTTAGCGAAGGTGATCGCAGCTAACGTTACTGATATGTGATCACCTCACGACTGCTATATAGCCACAGCTGCCCGGCGCGGGAACCTTGCTGTACGAGCTCGGTGGCTTATCAATCTGGTACTGGCCACGGAGCTGTACATGGGATGCATATATGGCGTGTGGAGAACGATATTAAAAAAGAAAATCTAGATCTACCTATCACAAATTTACACGAACTGTGAGCCGTGCAAACCACCTTAGGAGTTTGCTAAAGGGGTGATTATGTAGATCTAGATTTTTTTGTCGTTGATATCATTCTCCACACGCCATGTATGCAAAATGTTCTCACTAAAAGAGTCATTTTTAGGAACTTTTGGAAAAGTTGATCGTATTCTTCTCGCGACGAAAAGATTAACAGAAACTTGTTTTGAAAAATCAATTAGACAGCTATCATGAATATTTAATAGCAATCAAGCCAATCACAGAAACGTTATCAGACCAAACCTCTCCTAATAAAGAATCAATTAGATAGCTAATGAATACACTAACAAATAAGCCAATCACAGAAACTGTTTCATGTAAAAGCCCCGTGTACAGGCCGTGTACAAAGTGAATGGCAAAAAAGTGTGTCCGGGGTGTCAGAAAAATGTGGGTCACAAAATGGAAACACCCAGACTAGGTGCCATTCCCACAAAAAGTTCTTACCAGGCAAAATGATTACAGGAAAAAAAAAGAGAGGACTGACACACGAAATCACAGTGTCATACACACGGGGGAGGGCTAAGGTCTGAAGTTTCATAGTCGATCCTTTTCCAGCTGATTAACGAGGGGGGGGGGGGGCTACACCTATAACTATCATGACTGGATGAGATGGGTGACAACAAGGTCATGGCCAAAGTACAAACATATTAATCATGGACGAACTCTGTTTTAATTTCGTGCGCATTTTTAGTTATGCCTATTTATAATATACTTCTCCGGTATACATAAGCTATTTTTATTACACATACATTATTTGCTATAAACTCCAATCAAGAGTTTGTAAAAGGGCACGTGTTATCAATGATCAATGTACATAATCTTAATTTTTCTTAATTTATCCTAAAAAATAATTTCAGTTTATCTCTTTTTTGCTGCACAAGTGTGCATGTATATCGTCTCGCCTATCAGTTATAACCAGGAGGCGGATCCATTTTTTTTTTGGGGGGGGGGGGGGAGGGGGTGGACAAATTTTGTGGAAAAAAAAACAATTCTTACAAGCTCAAAAGAATAAAAAAATATATACAGTCATCTAATTTTTTAAGGTGAAAATTTACTAAAATCAAATTTCTGACGAGCAGAAAATAGAATTTTGTAACATTTTATATAGGTGTCTTTTGGGCCTCACATTTTTGATAGGAAGAAGAAGAAGAAGAAGAAGAAGAAGAAGAAGAAGAAGAGGAGAAGAAGAGGAAGAAGAAGAAGAAGATGATGATGATGATGATGAAGAAGAAGAAGAGGAAGAAGAAGAAGAAGAAGAAGAAGAAGATGATGATGATGATGATGATGAAGAAGAAGAAGAAGAAGAATAAGAAGAAGACGAAGAAGAAGAAGATGAAGAAGAAGAAGAAGAAGAAGAATAAGATGATGAAGAAGAAGAAGAAGAAGAAGAAGAAGAAGAAGAAGAATAAGATGATGAAGAAGAAGAAGAAGAAGAAGAAGAAGAAGAAGAAGAAGAAGAAGAAGAAGAAACAAAAAACCAATTGGGCATGTGGGGGGAGGGGAGGGGGTTGCACATTTCTTAGTACTTAGGGTATGCACGGTTGGATTTTGTGGGCACGGGCTGGCTGCTGTCCTCTAAAAAAAAAACAAGAAAGTAAAAAAAAAAAAAAAGGCAACAAAAACAACAAAAACCCAAACCGAATTTTTTTTAAAATCCGCCACCTGGTTATCATACATCCAATAGCTTAATTTCGCATTGGAGCTTTTTCGTTTCTAACACGATCTCAAGACTATCGAGAAATCAACTCAAAGGCATTTTTCAACACGTGTCATTGTAATGTTCACACACTTTAATAGATAATGGACAAGGTTAAGGAAATTGCCTAACCGGTTAATTTTTCCAAAGTTTTTCGATTTTGTTACCTCACTAATGAACTTTATTGTGCGCAGGTATATTTTTGGGGCAGTGTGATATAGCCGATCACGTTTTTTTACCGTCTGTTTCAATTGATAAAAATGTTTTGAAAATAAACCAGGCAATCTTTATAAGTGTGGTAGTGTACATAACCATGAGATAACATATAGTATGAACATTTTAGGACTTTGACAGTGAAAGATAAAAAAGCAATTAAAAACAAGATAACCGAAAAGAGAAGAATTTAGAGAAATGTCAACATCATATAAGCATGATTATGGCATATGGCGATTTACAACGTAATAACCGCAAAACATAGAAGAATATATAAACTAGCACATCAATGATGTGGCTCTCATCCGGCATGCAGCAAAGAAATTGATGCAATTTGACTTTGAACACAGTAGACATTGTAATGAATCGATGAAATGTACATGTATTGGTTACATGCATGTACAGATGATGAAGTGCCTATTGCAGATCTGGCTAAATGTGGTTTTGGAAGGAGACAGTGACTATTTTCTAGACAAAATTTTAAAATTCCGAGTAGAAGTTTAATAAACCTCATGAAAGTCTTTCAAATGGAACAAAAAAAAAAAATCGAAATCGGTCAATAAATGAGGAAGATGAAGCCATTTTTGTGATCTTTTTAATAAATTTTGCATAAATTAGCATAAATAATTTTCTAGACAAAATTTCAAATTTCCGAGTAGAAGTTCAATGAACCTCATGAAAGTCTTTCAGATGGAAAAAAAAAATATCGAAATCGGTCAATAAATGAGGAAGAAGAAACAATTTTTGTGATTTTTGAATAAATATCGCATAAATTAGCATAATTAATTTTGTAGACAAAATTTCAAAATTCTGTGTAGAAGTTCAATGAACCTCATGAAAGTCTTTCAGATGGAACAAAAAAAAATCGAAATCGGTCAATAAATGAGGAAGGAGAAGCAATTTTTGTGATTTTTGAGAAATGCGCATAAATTAGCATATTTAATGAGTTTCAAAATTCTGTGTAGAAGTTTCGAATCCCCCACCTAGTGCTATCATATAAAGCAAACGAAATTAAAATCGGGTAAGAAATGGCGAAGAAGAAGCATTTTGAAATTGTGGACGGACGACAGACGAAGGACGGACGGACGGACGGACGACGGACGCCTCGCCACGGCATAAGCTCATCTGGCAAATTCGGGCCGGATGAGCTAAAAATATAAACCAATTTCTGTTTTATAGCAGTCATAAGTTGATTTATGAAATGTACTTAGAACAAGTTTAACATCATTGTTATATGATATGAAAATACTGTGGTGTATGTTTTAATATCAACAGAATACTTTTAATCGTAATATTTTTGTACTTACTTTCCATTTGACATATGCTATACTTGTGTTATACACTCTCAATTGTTTGATCTATTTTTTTTGTTATAAATATATGTATGATAATACTTTGCTATATGTTTATGAACAGAATATTAATGTAGATGAATGATGTTTAATAAAATTCAATTCAACTCAGTTCAGTTCAATCCATAATTAGAATGAGAATAAAGTCCATCTCTCCCACGCACATGAAATTTTGTTAGACAAGGTTGGATGAAATGGTGCTAGCGATTGAAATGAAAGAATCGCCCATGCTTGGAGTTGCCTGTATAAAATTTTGATAAAACGTGAGCTATACATTTATATCAAATGCTTTCATAATTTTACCAAGATATTACACAAAAATATGTGGTGATTTTCAACAACAAATCAACGAAATTGTTCACACGTATACAGGGGCGGATCCAGGATTTCGTATAAGGGGGGGGGGGGCACACAAATGCAGGATTGTCAACTTTGGGAAACTGCTTGGAGGGAGACCCATATTTTTTTGGTCTCTCGCCAGCCCTCCAAAAGTCGCTCAGTGGGGGGGGGGGGGGGGGTTATGGGGTCCAGTTCCCCTCCATAATTCTCTGACAAGCAAAAAGAAAAAAAAAAAAAAAAAAAGGTTTTCTGCTCGAAAGGTTGAGGGGGGCACAATCGCAAATAGGGGTGGCACAATGCATTGTTTTCCCTCAAAAGAGGGGGGGGGGCACGGGCCGGGATTGCCCCCCCTAAATCCGCCACTGCGTATCGTTTTGGCTGTGTAATTTTTTTTTATAAACGTGAACAATGCTTTAATTTCAAGTGTTTTCATTACTTTACCCAAATATTGTACACAAATATGTGGTGAATTTAAACAACAAATCAAGAAAAAAGGTTGAGGTATTGTTTTGGCTATGCAACATTTAAAAAAACGTGAAGAATGCTTTTTTTCAAGTTCTTTCATCACTATACCCAGTAAAATATGTTTTGAATCTCAACAGCAAAATCAACATAAATTGTTCATGTTTCCTTTTGGTTATATAAATTTTAATAAAACGTGATCATTACTTTTATTTCAAGTTCTTTCCACAACTTACCTAGGAAAATATGTATTGAATTTCAACAGCAAAATCAACATAAATTGTTCACGTTTCCTTTTGGGTGTGTGGTATTTGGATATAACATGAACAATGCTTTATTTAAACAACTTTCATCACTTTACCCAAATATCGTACAAAAATATACGGTGAATTAAAAAAAAAAATTAAAAATATATATATATATTTATTGATTGATTCAGTACGAACAAACGTATCTTGCGAGAGTGATATTTAAAGCACTCACCTCATAATGCCTGCCTTTGTACGGTTTGAAGTCCACTCTTTATTCATCAATTGCTCATAAACATACAGCAGTTGGTCACCAATGTCCTTAAAGTTCCACAAACTACCAACCACAGAGTTTGACCTTCGGAATTAAAAAAAGGAGAGGATAACCAAATTTAATTGGTAGAAAGATTGACAATTTTATATACGAAATTGATGTATTCCAGTCTGTTAATGGGTTTAAGAAATTGCAATAAAGAAGCACATGTAAAACAAGAGAAATCGTTCGTCATTTAATCCTATTTTGTGCAGGAAAGAAGAAGGCTATAAATGCAACACATTTCTTTAATCCTATTAAATATTGATTTCGTTTAATATTAGTATGGTATTTTGAGAATAAGTTCTTTTTCCAAAATCAGTAAAATAATTACCCTTTTGGTAAGCTTTAACTTACTGTGCTGCAAGCTTCTTCTGACCTTTGTTGTATCACCAGTCAGATGAACATCTTCAGTGAAAGATTGTATTTTACTAAAGTATAATAGCTACTAGATACAGTTGCAGTTACCATGTACATGTACATACTATAGGCGGATCCATGGGGTTACACGAGGGCCACGTGCCCCCACCCCCCTCCTCCGGCAAAATGCAACGTGTCATATATTAAGTACACATCGTATACATATAAAAAAGAAGATATGCCCCCATTTTTGCCCCCGGCCGTCGTTTCAGACCCCAAAACGCCCCGAAAATATGGTAACATTTCATTTATTCAACATATGTTTTTGGCTTGCTACACAAAGTTTAGACTTGCGCCCCATCCTGCCAGAGAAGCCTGCATTGACAACTGTTACCACCTGTTAGACATTTTCTCCCCCCAAAAAAACTATTTAAGATTGAAAATAGATACGATATAAGTGATTACAATTACGCTTTTATTCTTACGGTCGCAAAACACTCTGAGCTAAGAATTAATGTATTAAACGACACATTTCCGTACAGGTATTTTCAAGGATGATAGGAAAACAGACATTTTCGCGAGTTTTCGTTTTCCCGATAATCATGATAATCATTACATCAGGTTACTAACATGTTTGCACACGCATCTTTTCCATTTTTTGCGTGTTGTTCTGACCCTACAAAAATCGCGAAATTCGCGAAAATAACGGTTTATTCGATACATAACATTTAGAAGGAAAAGCAATAGTATTAGGAAACATAAGTTAGGAAAATAAGCGTACTTGGTACTTTTATTTCTAGGTATAAGGAGTTGGCTCCCCGAATCCAAAGATGATGTCGTCTGATTATGTGATGTCTTATTCTCCTTCACTGACAGGTTAGGAAGGTGACCGTCACCAGTCTCCTCAGAACTAGGGCTAAAAGAACAAAATGAGGTCCGGATTATAAATAAATATATATAATATAGTGCGTCCCAGAAAAAACGTTAACAGTTGGAAAAATTCTCCCCAAATATATGTCTCAAAATATTTTTACGAAATTTTCATACCTGTGAATAGTTTATGGTCCCTTCTATTAAATGACACCAAAATATCTCACAATATTTTACACTTGAGTGAGCAAAAGCCAATTTTATGAAAGGGTGCAAAATCCAGTCTTGATAAGAATTGATATTGGCTCTGGCTGGTATCATCCTAGCCGAGAGTCATGATAAGGCTTAGAAATTTCCATATTCTGATCAAGAAGAGACAATTTATGAAATAACAGGCTTTGTTGTTTATATCCTTACACATCCCATCTAAATATGCTTGAGTGAGCAATTAATTACTTTGTTGAATGTTTGAAAACGTAAATTTGGGTGAGTCTTTTAATTCCATCTGGCTTGCTCACTCAACCATAAAGTTCTGACAGGATGTATCATGACAGACATTGAAAAAAGTCAGTTCTTTCATAAATCGTATTTTAATGATCAGAAAATAAAATTTCTAAATCTTTTCATGACTCTCAACTTGGTTGATACCAGCCAGAACAAAAGCAGAATTATGTCAAGAATGGATTTTGCACCATTTCACAAAAGTGGCTTTTGCTCACTCAAGCGTAAAAAATATCGCCAGATATTAAGTGTCATTTGATGGAAGAGACTCTTAGCTAACCACTGGTAGAAATTTTTTTGAAAATATTTTGAATCATTTAATTGGGGGACTTTTTTCAACTCTCGTTTTTAAACGGTTCTCAACTTTGTTGATACTAGCCAGAAAAAATACCAATTCTTGTCAAGTCTGAATTTTGCACCCTTTCCAAAAAGTGGTTTTAGATCATTCAATCGTAATAAATAGTGACTATTTTTTGGTGTTATTGCATAGGAGGGACCCTAAGCTATCTACAAGAATGAAAATTTATTGAAAATATTCAGAAATATTTACTTGGGGAGACTTTTTGCAACTGTTAACTTTTTTGGTGGACGCACTGTATATATATATATATTATTATAATTATCTCCGTCTTTCTCCCTCTGTAGTTTCCTCAATTGAATTCCCCTCTCCCATACTATCTCGCTCTCTGAACTATTCTTGGACGTGCCCCCCCCCCCCCTCTTTGCATGGAGCAATATACAAGTTAGTGCGTCTCAGGCTGCATTCATAATAGTATTTAGAATAGAACTCCATTGATCTCAAATATTTATTCAATTCTTATTATTGCGTAGGTGAAGCTTAGATTTAACAAGTTATCCAAATTCAACGCAAGGAAACATTTGAAATAATGATCATTTACCAATTATAAAGTGATAAAAGCATGAAAATACAGCCCCGCTATAGCACCTGAAAAGCTCTTCGAACGCTGCTGAGATATGTGACGTCACTCCAGGACCAATCCTGCCTAAGCAGACGATGTCCCATAACATTTTACATATTTTCAGTGCCTGTTTTGTCATCTCCTCTTCATTTATTTCTCTTACTTCACTGGCGTCAGTCTAAAAGTTAATCTGTTGCCTCGCTCTAAACTTCGTGTGCGGTATCATTTTGATGAAAAATACAGCGTTAAAAAAAATAAGATAAAGGAAGCAGTCTCTTGTAAACGAAATAAGACGCCATTATGTTTTCGGCATTTTCGGCGTTTCAAGAGGGAATGTATACTTCCATGCTATTATTCGGCGGGCTTTTCAATTCGAAAGTGTGGTTTCTTTGATTGATCATTGATCCTTATACTGTATATTTACCAACACAAGATTTTAGTTATCAGAATTGGTTTCACTGCCCTTTTAGAGTGGTGTGAAATACGGTCATGTTTAAATACACCAAACTCTTTATAATTTGAGAAATAAATGCATTGCAATTACGTTCATTCGTTATAGGACGTCGTCTGCTTAGGCAGGATTAGTCAGCGGTGTGACGTCATCAAAACATCGCTATATTTCTGGCGAATCGCTCGAATATCCCAGATGCTGAGAAGTGCTTTTGTTTGTGTTATTTTTTAATCATTAATTGATGTAATACTTATAAAATCATGACAATTGCCATCTGTAAGCTTCCAAGTTTCTAGTGATACAATATTTGCCATAATTATTTGTGGTTTTCTTTGAATAGGCTCTTTAACGCTAGAGTCAGGAAAATATGAGGCATCGATTAAAATCGCCTCTTTGAAACACAATTTCACGGTAATGTGATTATAAAAATCGTTTCGAGCAAAATCTCTTCTATGAATTTAAAAAAGATCGGAAAAAGGAGAAATTTAAAGAAAGAAATGAATAAAAAAATAAAAGATTCAAAGGTGATCTAATCCACACAGTGCAGGCCCGTTACTAGGATTTTTGCGGGGAAGGGGGGGGGGGGGGGAGGTTTAACATTGGAAATCGTTCGTCATATAATCCTATTTTATGCAGGAAAGAAGAAAAATAATGTAACACATTTCAGTAATCCTATTATATATTGATTTCGTTTACTATTAGTACGGTAGTTCTTTTTCCACTATCAGTAAAAATAATTACCTTTTTGGTAAGCTTTGGCTTACTGTGCTGCAAGCTTCTTCTGACCTTTGTTGTATCACCAATCAGATGAACATCTTCAGTGAAAGATTGTATTTTACTAAAGTACATGTATAACAGCTACTAGATACAGTTACAGTTACCATGTACGTACTATTGGCGGATCCATGGGGTTACACATGCATTGACAGTGGCATATATTAAGTATACATCGTATATAAAAAAGAAGATATCCCCCATTCCCCCCCCCCCCCCCCGCACCCCCGGCGGTAGTTTCAGACCCTAGAACGCCCCGAAAATATGATGACATTCTATTCATTCATATGTTTTTTGCTTGCCCCACAAAGTTTAGACTTGTGTCTCAGCCTTCCAGAGAATCCTGCATTGACAACTGTTACAACCTGTTAGACATTTTCTCCCCCAACAACTATTTGAGATTGAAAAGAGATACGATACAAGTGATTACAATTATGCTTTTGTTCTTACGGTCGCAAAACACTCTGAGCTAAGAATTAATGTATTAAACGACATTTCCCCGTACAGGTATTTTCAAGGATGATAGGAAAACAAACATTTTCGCGAGTTTTTGTTTTTCCGATAATCATGATAATCATTACAATAGGTTACTTACATGTTTGCACACGCAGCTTTCCCATTTTTTCGCGTGTTGTTCATTTTGCGACCCTACAAAAATTGCGAAATTCGCAAGAAATAACGGTTTATTCGATACATATTACATTTAGAAGGAAAAGTAATAGTATTAGGAAAAATAAGTTAGGAAAATAAGCGTACTTGGTACTTTTATTTCTAGGTATAAGGAGTTGGCTCCCCGACTCCAAAGATGATGTCGTCTGATTATGTGATGTTTTGTTCTCCTTCACTGACAGGTTAGGAAGGTGACCGTCAACAGTCTCCTCAGAACTAGGGCTAAAAGAACAAAATGAGGTACGGATTATATATATATATATATATATATATATATATATATATATATATATATATATATATATATATATATATATATATATATATATATATATATATATATCATCCGTATCTCCGTGGTCTAGTGGTTAAGGCGTTTGGCGTACAGTGCCAAAGACCCGGGTTCGACTCCCGGCGGAGACAGTTTTTGCAAACCCTGCAGTTATTTCCACAAAAAGGAAGTCAGTAAGGAGGAACAATGAATTTAGCTACGCAAATTATTTCTCTCATTCAATTCAATTGATTTCTCACATTATGTAAATTTACCCACGAGAGTTGCCGATGCTATAGTATTAGAACAAATTTCTCACACATTATATATATATATATATATATATATATATATATATATATATATATATACAGTGCGTCCCAGAAAAAACGAAACCCTAAAACAAAGGGTTATTGTGACCACACTATGTGTTCTATGACAATAATCATCTATTGTCCAAAAACTAGAAGTATTATGCTTTTAAATGATACCTTGATTTCATCCATCTGTACATGATTTACCGAGAGGCAGCATTTTGAAAATGACATGTAAAAACTCAGTTGTGCCAGATTTGGGTAAGACCATGAAAACGTTAGGATCACATGCGAACATGACACAAGGGAAATACCAGCTTTAAGAGATATGATACGTGAAATTCCCTCGTGTGATGACATGCATTCATTAAAAAGTTCATAAAACACGGGTCAATACCAATTTCCAGTGGTGGCAGGGGTGTACGTCCCTAAAATTTCATAAATCAATGAACTTCCCTCAAAAGATGAAAAAGTGCCCCTCCTGTGATAGGGAAAGTTGCCCTTCCTGAGGTGGGAAATTGCCATAATCTTGATATTTTTTCTGCCTTATGTGCCCTTTCAACCTTGTATTTCCTTTTGATGACAATAAAAAGTGCCACTAACTTTAATTTTATGAAAAATATCACCTTTCTGTCCGCTTTGTTCTTAAAAGAAATTGCAGTTCTTCAAAATTCAAAAGATTACTTTTCATTTCGATTGCATGTACCATTTCAATACAAAACATGCCCTTTCTTTACCCCCAACATCGACAAAACATTGACCATCCTTTATTTAATGATGAGGGCATTATCCTTACCCTTGTTATTGAAAGAAACAAATGAAAACAGTCTTCTCGCAGGGTTTTAAAAGTCACGTTACATTTGGGTCATGTTCGCATGTGATCCTAACGTTTTCACGGTTTTACCCAAATCTGGCACAACTGAGTTTTTACATGTCATTTCCAAAATGCTGCTGCTCGGTAAAGCATGTACGGATGGATGCCATCAAGGTATCATTTAAAAACATAATACTTTTAGTTTATGGAAAATAAATAATTATTATCATAAAGCACATAGTGTGGTCACAATAACCCTTTGTTTTCGGGTTTCGTTTTTTCTGGGACGCACTGTATAGATATATATATATATACATATGATAATAATTATCTTTCTCCCTCTGTATCTGACACGTATTCCCCTCTTTGTATTCATAATTGCTCTCTTACTTTCTCTCCCCCTCCATCCCCTCTCTCTCTCAGTAGTTTCCTCTATAGACCGGTTCTGTAATGTATACAAATTTATGCACACTTCTTCTCTGAGCACGTAGTGACGAGTTATCCATTAAAGTGCTTTTTATAAATGAGCCTCAATGCTTGGAATCCAGTTTGCATACATTACTTGTTGCCATGTCCGGCAAGCTTTCAGGTTGTCAAGAACAACCTTTGTTTGAAAGGTATGTATAAAATGTGCATACATTACCGAAGCGGTCTATTGAATTCCCCTCTCCCATACTCTCTCGCTCTCTTAACTATTCTTGTGATGGAACAATCTACAAGTTTGTGCGTCTCAGGCTGCATTCGTAAAAGTATTTAAAGCTAGAGTCAGGAAAAATATGAGGCATCGATTAAAATCGCCTGTTTAAAACACACTTTCACGGTAACGTGATTATAAAAATCTTTTTCGAGCAGAATCTATTCTATGAATTTAATCAAGATCGAAAAAAGGAGAAATTTAAATAGATAAATAAAATTTTTAAAAATAAAAGATTCAAAGGTGAACTACACAGTGTGCCGACAGGTCACAAAATTTTATGTTCAAAATCTGTTGACCTGCTGATGAAAAACAAAACGGACCTATATTTCTTTTTCTTCTTCTTCTTCTCCTTATTCTTCTTATCCTTCGTCTTCTTCTTTTCTTTACTCCACATTCTGAGCTTTGCTCTCCTTGTACGTTTAGCAGTCAGGGAGATAGCCGAATCTTAGGGCGTCCCGTAGTCCCGCGTTTTAGGGTACACTGAAGCGCAATAGGTTGTTATATACTGGAGCGAAGCGAACTGGTCACAGGGAACCGTTATAAATGTTCTTACTAGCAGCACCCGTGGAAAATCCACGGGATTTGGGGGCAAAAAAAAAATACATGTAGTTAAAAATTAAACTGTTTTAACTTGTGGTTTATTAAACTTATATTCAATGGGATAAACATATTACAATGTTTTTGTTACCAAATAATCATATTCAAACTATGTTTTAGCGCAACTTTAGGGTTGTACATTGGTGAAATATTCAGTCAAATGATAGGTTAATACGTGTACATGAATATCATGTATTTCTAAATTAATAATTAAGACGAATGCTTAATAATTATGTAATTTTTGTTTTTTCATCGAAGTTAATGTTTATTTTCCCTGGTATCTATCTTAGATTCTTTTAGTACTGTTTAATTAGTTAAAGAGAATAATACATGTAGTATTAAGAGGGAAATAAGTTTAAGATTACAACATGTCATTCTTACTATAGATTTTTTTTTTATTACTATACTTTTTTTTAATTTTTTTAAAATTTGTTCTTTGGGCTAAAATAATTTGTCATTTTTATGTCTTATATATAGTGGTGATTATGTATAATACACTTTTGCTGATGAGAGAGATCGCATATACCGTTTTTATGTTGAAAATAACAATATATTTATTTCAAAACTTGTTTCCACGTGAAAATCACGGGCCCAATAATACTGTGAAATTAATCTTATGTTATATGAGCTAATGCGTTTTAGCTTCCATGAAGATTGTTTAATGTTTGTGTGTTTATTGAAGTAAATTTTTACCTGTCCTTTCCCACCCCGTTCTCATGGCCAACAGTATCACCTCAGGAGAAACGTGAATGAAGTTGCCTGATGCCTAAACATATGAAATTCTACCTTGCCATATCCATTACATTTTTTTTGTAATGAAACATGCATTTGCAAAAGTCATAATCCAATTTACTCACATACCCCTGCAATATTTGAAACCCAAGATAAAATTTTGAATCCACCACATAATAGGCCTATCTGCGGAAAATTACGGATGGTGAGTGCTGGCCCTATCATGCCCCCTCCCCTCCCTCTATATACTCCAATCAGTGGCGTATAAAAAGGTTCCAGTTCTTTGGGGGTGATTTCATGTTTTCTGCAATGAAAATAAACTTTTAATTAATGCATTGACATATCCCCCATTCCCCTCCCCTCCGCTTTTTACGCCCACGACTCCAGTGATTCCATATTTTCTACAATAAACATAAAATGAATTGATGCATTCACATACCCCCCCCCCCCAGTATAGAGTCTACGAACATGACTCCAGTGATTTCATTTTTTCTACAATGAAATTAATTAATGCCTTCACATATCCCCCATCGACCACAGCCTCCCCCCCCCACCCCCGCTATATACGCCTGTGACTCCAGCATACTTTATTAATTCTTAAACGAATTAACGCCCCTAGCTCATGTTTGCCCCTGGAAGTCAAAGAGTGAATAATTATTGTGGCCAACTTTCATCAGCAATATTATTAACGAATTAAGCTTGATCTATAATCTTAGATAATATAGTCTACAGATCTACATCTAGACAGAAAAATCCGGCTGGTTTTAAAACACACATACTTTTAAAACAGACTGCTCTCGCTGAGCGGATTCCGGAATTAAAAAAAAAAAAAAAATTATATTCGGCTGGTTTTAAAACACACATACTTTTAAAACAGACTGCCCTCGCTGAGCGGATTCCGGAATTTTTTTTTATAAATTTTTTTTAAAAGTAATAAAATGGATATAAAATCTACTCTAATATACGATATGATGACTTTAATTAACCATCAAATAAAAAATAAATATATAAAAAAAATGACGATATTCAGGCCTAAATCTTGAAATAATTAAGCAACCCAGTGAGGCATTTACTGCCATTTTAGAATTCAAATAGATGTAGAATCTACTCTCACTGACAGATGTACAGTGAGATGAATTTATCATCAAATTTTAATTGTAGTATTAAAAAAAAAGGGATGATAGCCTAAGTAAACTGTTTCCACTCTTGAAATAAGCAACTCAGTAAGGCATTTACTGCCGGACTCCTCCCCTCGAGTTCAGCCAGCCATCCCTTACAACAGCTCAGCCTCAGAGAGCGGGCGCGGTAGCAGTGGCGGCACCAGGATTTTTAAAGTGGGGGGGGGGGGGCAAATGGGGGGCAAAAGAAAATGTTGGGGGGGGGGGCAAGGGCGGACAAAAAAAAAATTTGACACTTTTTGTAGTGAAAATGTACAGAATATTCGGCTATAAACCTACCCAGATATGAGGACATTTTGAGCATCTAGCTGAACTGCCCGATTATAAAGAGGTGTTAGTTATATACTGCGAGTGAGCGAAGCGAGCGAGCAAAAATTTTGACATTTTTCGTAGTAAAATTGTACAGAAATTACATATTCGGCTATAAAACTACCCCAATATGCATGAGGACATTTGAGCATCTTGCTGCCCGATTATGAGGTGGTAGTTATTTATTGCGAACACTTTTTGTCGTGAAAATGTACAGAAATTATATTCGGCTATGAAACTACCGAGATATGAGCATCTTGCTGCCCGATAATAAGGTGGTAGTTATACGTTGCGAACGGGCAAAAATTTGGAAACTTTTTGTGGTAAAAATGTACAGAAATGATTATTTGGCTATAAAACTACCCCAATATGAGGACATTTGATCAATTAGCCGCCTGATTATGTGGTGGGAGTTATAGGCCTGTACTGCGAGCGAGCGAAGCGAGCGAGCAAAAATTTTGACACTATTTTTCTTTCTTTTTTTCCGTTTTCTTTCTTTTTCCATCTTTTCTCCATTCCTTTTTCACTTTTTTCTTTCCTTTTCTTTTTCATTTTCCACCCTTTTATTTTTTTTCACTCCGAAAATTATTGGGGGGGGGGGGAACTGGGGGAGCAAAGCTTCTGACTGGGGGGGGGGGGCAAATGCCCCCCCATGCCCCCCCCCCCTTGGTGCCGCCACTACGCGGTAGTGACCATGGTGACAGAGTACCGACTTTGTAGAGAAGAATGTCATCAGTTTTTGACTAATTACAGAGAAAATAGGGACAAACAAAGTCCACAAAAAACTACACTGCAACTTTTATGTTCCCAACAATTACATGCACTCACGTCCAAAGGCAACCTTGGATATCTCAAAATAAGCAACTCAGTTAGGCATTTACCCCTGGTCTCTCCATTGTCTCCTCCCCCGGAGTTAATTCATATCAGGCAGCCAAAGCTGCAGCGCTAGTGTTCAGCTCACATGCGCAGTGCAGCGCCGCCGTGATGGAGAAGAATTTCATTAGTTGTTAACTAAATACAGCCACTCAGTGGTTCTATCCCCTATCTACCCCCCCCCCCCCTCCCCGGTGGACGATGGGCTCCGGGCTCTTCCTTGTTGGTTATCATTTAGGTTTTCCCATTTGGAAAAATGGAGAGTAAGGGTTCCCCTAATTGATGTCAATTTCCTCTCCTCTAACCTATCTCCTGCAATATTATTTTTGATTTCATTAAATGAAGGGGGTTTCTTATGCTCTTTGTTTTTAAAAATCAAATATTTTACAAGAATTAGAATACGATTTAACAATTTGTGTTTTCTTTTATTTCTTTCCTCCCTCCCAAACAGAATTTCTTTCCAGCTACAATTCCGTATATCGATATAATTTAAAAATCTCGTACATGATTCCCAAATTAATCGTGCATATTCACAAGAATAAAATAATTGTTTATATGTTTCTTCTTCTTTTTCACAAAAAGAACATAAGTCACTTGAAACAAAACCAAACTGGAAAAGATGATGATTTATATATATAATGCTATGTATAAGTTTAAATTGAACTCTCTTATTAAACCGACTATTTAGTGTACACTGTCTTAACCTTAAAAATATGTTTTCTATTTCCTTGTAAGAAAAACCAAAATTTCTTTCCATCTTTTCAAAAACCAGTGGTTCAAAACCCTCTTTCTTGATTAGTTGTAAATATTTTTGTTTTGATCTCAAGTTAGATATATTAGTTACTGTCCCACCCAAAATGAAGTCAGTTTCAGAGTTATTAAAAAAATTTTTTTCGCCAGCCCACCAAAAGTCGCTCAGTGGGGGGGGGGGGGGGGGGGGGGGTTATGGGGTCCAGTTCCCCTCCATAATTCTCTGACAAGCAACCAAAAAAACAAAAAAACAAAACAAGGTTTCCTGTTCAAAAAAGGGGGGGGGGGCACAATCAAAAATAGGGGAGGGGCACAATGCATTGTTTTTTTTCAAGGGGGGGGGGCACGGGCCTGGATTGCCCCCCCCTCTAAATCCGCCACTGCTTCTAATATATCCATATAAAATTGTGGAGCTGTCACGTTTAATAATGCTGGTAGATAATCACATGAAAATATGAATTCTCCACCTATGTGTCTAGTTACAAAGTTAAAGTACTGTTTCCATTTCATATCTTCATCCTTATTTAGAAGTTTTTTAACCCACATAACTCTCTGTGATTTCATTTGTGCAGGAGAAATCGTCATTTTTAACCCTCCTTGCTTATAGTCTAAAACCATTGTATTTCTATTTATTTTATCTTTCTTTCCTTTCCATATAAAATCAAATACTAATTTATCTAACGAATCATAAACCCATCTTGGAACTGGAATGAGTGACGATCGGTATATAACTTTAGAATATATGTGCACTTTAAGTAGTTGAATCTTTCCCATTGAGGTTAAATCTCTTTGCTTCCAAAAATTTAAAAGTGATTTTATTTTACTCAATATTTCCTTATAATTCATATTTTATTTCACATGTTCATCTAGGGAGAAAAACACCCTAGAATCTTCACAAAGTCAACTATTTCACCAAAAGAAAAATTAAATTCTAAACATTGACATAGACCTAATCTTAATATTTTAGTCTTATCCCTATAATTTTTAGTTCCGAAAGTTTTTCAAAGTCTGCAAATAACACCTTTAGCCTATTTATTGATTTTACATTTCGTGCAAAAATAGTCATATCATCCGCATAAAGAACTAATTTCATTTCCTTATCTCCAAAATTAATTCCTTCCACCGAAATGTCTGTTAGTAGTTTATGTGCCATTATTTCAATGCATAAAATAAATAAATTAGAAGACAGCGGATAACCCTGCCTAACGCCCCTCTCCACTTTGAAATAGCCAGTGGAACCTCCTTCTTTGAAAACACAACTTAAAGTATTTGTGTACAAAACTTTGACCCACTTTTGAAAAGATGGACCGAATCCAAAAGATAACAAAGGTTTTTGAAGAAATTGATGTGAAACCGAGTCGTAAGCTTTTTCGAAATCTATGGCTAACAGAAAACCAGGTGAATTATAATAGGATGTATGAAAAATAATATCATCTATAATACGTATGTCCTCCCCGATATTCCTCCCCTTCATATAACCTACTTGATCTCCCATAATAATTTCATTCAATACTTCCTTAATCCTTTTTGCCAAAATTTTTGTTAGAATCTTGTAATCCACATTAAGAAGGGATATAGGTCTATAATTTTTTTAATGAAAATGGATCTTTCCCATCTTTAGCGATTAATGTAATTACTGCTTGTTTTGGTGACGATGCCAATTCTCCTAATCTATATTCTTCATTTAGGGCCTCTCTTACTAATCCTCCAATATCAGGCCAAATTGTGTTATAAAATTCTGATGTAAGACCATCATTCCCAGGTGATTTATTAGGTTTTAGTTCTTTCAAAATCTCTAGACATTCTTCACTGCTTATAAGTCCTTCACAGTATTCTCGAGATTCCTTCGTTAATTTCGGTAAGTTTTGAAAGAAACTAACATAACAGTCATATGAATTCTCACTCTCTACTTTGCTGTATAAATTACTATAAAACTTTCTGATTTCTTCAGTTATCTTTTTTTTCATCACTACAAATGACACCATCTAACGTTTTAATTTTCTCAACAGTACTTTTCTTGAACGTAAATGTCGATATTAGGAAAGTATTTTTCGCTAGGTCGCTACGCCCCCTCGTCTAATAATAATAAAACTGAATAAAAAAATTCATATGATATTGCAGAATTTCTGTTCTAATAAAATGTGCTGTCTTAAGAAAAGATTAAAAAAAAAAAAAATCATGATTCTGTATAATATGCTCAATCTCTAGGAAGCTGTGTTCCAATACTAAAAACAAACAAACAAACAAACAAAAAAACAAACAAAACAAAACAAAAATCCTAAGGATGTTTTGCATTAATGACCCATAGGCGTACGAGGCGGGGCTGCAGCCCCCCCCCCCCTCCCCACGGATTTTTATAGTTCCAATATTCGGGCAGCAACTGGTGCCCGAATAACCTCATAGTTAGTTGTGAGGTGACCGAATATCCTCATGTTTGGGCAGCAAGGTGCCCTAATATCCTCATATTCGTCAGGGAGGTGACGAGATGACCGCTTATGAAATTTCTGTACATTTTTAATACAAAAAATAAAAAATAAAAATAAATAAAACAAATAAATAAATAAATAAGTGTAAAATTTTGCGCACAAAAGTTAGAAACAAATTAACCCTATTTCAGGTCTGTTCTAGTGAAGGATGATGGGGAAAAAATGGTTGATAACCGTGCTTCAAATATTGCAATTAAAAAAGAGAAAATGATGACAAATTCTAAACCACGCACTTTCGAAATATCAAGAGTGTAAGAAGGAGGGGCTTTGTTCTGTTTTTCTGACTTTTCTGCTTCTATTGGAAGCAAAATATTCTGGTACCGGACTTCCCGCCGTGTGAAAGGGGAGGGACACATTCCAACACCACCAATACACACCACAAATGTTGAGATATTGAAATTCCTCATACTAGACACGACTCAGGAGCTCACAATATTTATAAAAAAAAACATACGTACGTATTACTTGCAACTTACGTACGTAATAATATTACGTTCGTCATCATGTACGTAAGTAGTAATTTCATTATTTTTTTTACGTTGTCAAAAAATGGCCCTTCTGAAGCTTGTAAAAAAACAATATTTGTGGCTAAAAAACGTTTAAAGAGAAGTTAACCCTCGTATTTAATTGATTTTAATAAAAGCAGAAAAATGAGAAAAACAAATCAGTAAAATTTTGAGCAAAATCCGTTAAGAAATAAGAAATATATGAAATTCTAAAATTGTAGTTAACTTTATCAAAGACAAATTGGCAACTCCGTGACGTATCTTGCGAGCTCCTTTCCCATTTGCTCTGTACAGAAAATTTCATAAATTTTCTTTTTTTTCAGTTATTAATAAAGGAATAGATTTGTTTCGCAAAGATTGTGTGTTAGAAAACACATTTGCAATGATTATATCTTGGGTGCATGTATGATTAAATATTTTCTTTAGAGAAAACAGGAATTTATGTTTTTTTTTCTTTTACTACAGGGCAAAGGGGAGAGGACCTCACAAGATACATCACGGAGTTGCCAATTTGTGTTTGATTGATTACAACTTCAAAAATTCATAACTTTCTTAATTCTCGTCGGATTTTGCTCTAACTTTCATTGATCTGTTTCTCTAATTTTCTGCTTCTTTTAAAATCAATTTGATATCAGGGTGGACTTCCCCTTTAATAAATGGAGCACAAGTTTCACGTGTACCCACCGGTGTAACTTTGCAATCCGTGTTGTAGCTGAACTCGTTGTCCTTTCTCGACGTAATCCTTTAAAGCGAACGGTGGCTGACGGTGAATTCGTCACAAAATTTAAAGTGAAATACATCGTCACAAAAGAAGACACAAACATCAGAATACAAAAGAGTATCTTGGTGGAGTGGGCAGACATATTTCCAGGCGACATCTTTATATAGGGGAAGGAAAAACAAATACGAAGACGATAATTTCAACATAGCATTTAAAAAAGGAACTTTTCTCTGTTTAGAAGTAGACCTTTAGATGGGAAGTCCGGTCCAATAATTACTTGGTTTTAAAGCTCATAGACAGTCTCGGTAGCAAAAATCATACTGGCAAGAAACTTATCTAACATAGTCACATACTATTCTCCTTTTATCATAAGACACATGTATGAGATTATGGTAACGGCTTTTCACTGCCTCACGCTAAGACCATATCCACCCGAAGGTTCCCCACACAATAAACCCAGCGCTTCGTTCTTTAATGTACAGCATCTTGCTATGAAAATTTTCATCATTATTGATACAGGATTTATGACTATTTAATTAATTATGTTGTTATGAGAGATATGCCAATATATATATATATATATATATTTCAAATATGTATTTTACTTTCAATCTTCCATGTTATAAAAGATAATTATGTTAATGTTATATTTATTCTTGGGAACCTACACAAACAAGCTATGCTTTCCAGTAGGTTCCTTTTTCATTTCATGATTTTGTACTTTGTAAATCATATTGTTTTGTATTTGGAAAAAAATGAAATGAAATAAGTCTTGCATCAATCAATCAATATGTGTACCGTATTCTATAACACACAGCAATCCTCATGTGTGTGGCCGTTGTTTGAATTTACATCCCCTCTTTTGGGGGCCAGGGATTTTTATTACTTTTCACCTCTCATTCGATAAATATTTCAGTTGAGGAGGAAAAAACTTCACAGCTTCTTAGTTATGTTAGTACCCTGCTATTTATTAAGTAAACTCAAAGAAATCTCATGAAAAGTTTTTGAGGGCTTCCCAAAACTATCTACTACCTTTAAAAGGAGAAAAATAAGACGAGAAGATCGAAAAACGTTTAATGAAAATCCGACAACTGATTGGAAAGTTAGGATTTTTAAAGACAATCGACATGAACAACTAGAGGGAAAACAATGACGGTTACTAGACAAATTAGCATCGCGGTCATGAGTTTGTGACGTCATTCCTCACAACTCAAAAATTATTTGTACATTTTCACAATAAAAATTCACAGTTTATGTCCCAGTCTCTCAGAATATGATTTCCACAAAACTTGAGCCAATTTATATTTATAGGAATATTTTTTTTGCACGTATACACCTTCACTAAATATTTCATGAACTCAAAAATATATTTTTTTTGAAAATTACATATTCATAAGCACGCTGTTTTCAGGTATATTGTATACAAAATTCATATTTTCATGATTTTTACAGTAATTCTTTTACTGTATTAATCTATATTACTTCTATGAATTACTACATATTCTTGGAAAAAATTGAAAATGTTTATTATTGATGTAAACAAATCAACTTTTCAGCTGTGAGGAAATGACGTGGTAAATTCATTTTCATAGTTTTCCATAATTTTTCATGTCATTAAAAAAAGCATAACTTTCTTATTAGTTGTCCGATTTTCCTCCAATCTTTTTGGATCTGTTTGTCTGATTTTCCTGCTTCTATTAAAATCATGTAATTGTTGGGTCGGACTCCCCTTCAACAATTTAACAATACAATGAATTTCATTTTCTTAAAGCATTGGAAGAGACTTTATTAAAGGGTAAAGTAACGTATGATTCCAAAACAAAATATCACTGAACAATTTTAATTCATATCACACCTTCTAAATTTTGTTGACGAAGTGAAAGCGGAACACTTGTTGGAGGGAATGGGAAGAACAGGGAAACACTATATGGGGTAGAAATTGTTTCTTCGTGATAGAGTGATATAGAAAGACTTAGTGATAGGTCTTTATAGTGGAAGAGGGTAATAAAATGAATAATGATTTCCGCATTTGGGAAATAAAGGGGGATCCGTTTGCAGTAAAAATTTGCAATAAAATGTTTCGTTTAACGGAAAGAAAAGGAACAAAAGCAGGAAGACTTTGTGACGACTTTCACCTAGGAATAATGCACTCTTTACATTATGTACATGGAAAATATCATTTATTCATTATAGATAAAAAGGCTATAAGGTCCTAATCATTTCTAGCAAAAGAGGACATCATAAATTCTTTTTCAATTAGTTCCTTTTAAATCCAGTGTTCATATTCACCCCATAGCCTGAGAACTGATTTTCGCTAGGACCACTGTCAGTAATAATAGCATTTGGAAATGGATTTTTAGTGAATATTTGGAATTAAGTTTCATGAGGCTTTTTGAAGCTGACACATTGCTGTCTGCTTATGTCCTTGAAGAAATCCCTTCGTGAGAAGATAAGTGCGCTTTCTTTATGAAATAGATAGGCCTAAACTCGTTTTGTCTGCCTTGTTCCAGTTTTCCCTAAAGGAAATGCCCCGTTAAGTTAACCAAAACGGCCTCTTTTTAGAAAATGTTGAATTCCTTTCCTTAACCGCCCCCCCCCAACTCTTGTAGTTTTAACCCATCCTACATTTTTGCCTCAAAAGGCTTGTTTTAAGAAGAGATCAGAAAAGATATTTTCTGTTGCCCGAAAATGCACACCTATAACCTTGTAATAGTACGTCTATAAAGGTAGTTGCCTCGTAAGGGTTAATCACGACGGGAAAAAATATTCGGAATTTACCAACACATCAGGTAAGATAAAAGGGGGCAATTTCCATCCTAGGAGGGGCAATTTCTAAATAGCGGAAAGTACTCAATGCTGGGAAACGGGCCAGGTTTGGTTATTTTCTGAAGAGAAAAGAATTCCATAAAAGAGAAGAGGCTCTAGGTCTGGTGGTCACGTGATCAGTCCGTATCCAAGAGCGTATGAAGCTCAAAGACGTCACGGAATACATAGGAAAAACACATTGACTAAAATCTGAACAGTAACATAAATTAGATAAAGTGGAATCTAATGAAATATTCAGAGTATTATTTAAAGTATATAGTATTCAAAGAAACATCCTAAAACTTACACCTAGTACTATTGGTGACCTTTCAGTCATTCGCATCAAGACAACAATATACATTCCTTGGTATCTTTCTAAATCTGATTGAAATACTCCGTTACACACTTTAAAACTCAACAAGACATTGGTAACTGTCAATTTAACGTTTAAAATGAACTCACCAGAAAAAAGAAAGGGCATGGAATAGAGTTTACTTGCTGTATATTATCCCAAAATTTTCCAAATGATGCTACATAAATTATTTTTTTAAAGTGAATAATGATACACGCTGGTATGGTAAACTCGTATTGGCGACCCATGTGACCGATGCGTCATTTGACGTCAACAGCTTAGCATTGGTCCAGTCATTTGCACGAAGGAACCAGTCTCAGCTACTGGCGGATTTAAGGGGGGGGGGGGGGGGGCACAACAGGCACATTCCCCCTTTGAGTGGCATAACATAAGTACAAAAAGCGGAGTGCTCCCTCTTTTCAAATTTAAGAGCAGAAAGGCATTTGGGAAATTATACTCACCCCCTTTTAGAAAATGGATCCGCCCCTTGTCCGATGAATAGAGTTTAAGTACTTGCTGAATGTATGATTGACGGATTTAAAGAACCCTGCAGAAGAGTTCATTACTCCCCCCCCCCCTTTTTTTACAGAAGCTTACAAATGCATATAGCTCACGAGGTTATTTGCTGACTTGCGTGGTTGCCGAGCTCACGCGGGGGGGGGGGGGGGGGGGGAGGGAGAGAGAGAGAGACGGTTTACAGGAAAAAGTTCTAGATGATTACTTCCTGGAATTAATAAAATTACAATAAAATACAGTTTGAAAATTATAAAATGGACAATGTTCTCGCTGTGTCGCTGCACTCCTCACAACCCTCTATCAAATATAAGGAATTCAATATATCAAGGGCGTCATTAAAATGAACACTTTCTGCACGAAATTCTTTTTCGTTGGGGAGGGGGGGGGGGGTAGGCGTCGCTACGATTTTTTTGCCGGCCACGTCAAGAAATAGCCCCCCCCCCCCTTGTCAGTAGATTTTTTTTTGCTAGGTAAGCGTGTCTACATCAATATTTTCCGCGGTGTTGACATAATGTTCGTGCTCATAGTCATTTTAACTTGGTCATAGCAGATATTCCATATCTGAAGGGGTTCTGCATAAACTTGGTTGTCCTTATCTAAACCCTCAGTGACGTAGCGTCCAGACATTAAAGGGATGATCATTAGGAGGGCATCGGTCACACGCGATGCATAAAATGCGAATTAATGAGGCTATTGATTTTTAAATTTTTTTGTTATAAATCTAATTGAAGTAATTTATTTTTAAATTTCATCGCGGTCAAAGTCCGAATAGTGAAATCTTTTACAGTAAAAAACCTAATAACATACAATTACGACAATCATAAAGTAGGTAGGCCTATACAAATAATCATCCAAACACATAAAAATACAGTATAAATTATTATACTGTATGAGGAAGATGTAGGCGTAGTCAGGTAGTAATGGGTTGGATGTTACAATACTTGTTGATAACATAAATATTTGACTTGAAAACTAATAAAATGATATCACAAAAGTTAAGTGGGAAAAATAATCAGTGTAGACAGAAGGGGACAAAAGGGGGACGCATTAGGGAGGGCTTGAATAGATGTTGTGCCCTCTACATTTTACGTTCCATTCCTCCTCTCCATTTCTCTTTATTTTTAACCATTTGATGGATGGGAGGGGGGGGGGGGGGGGAAGCACTGCGTAACTTTGCTACAGTTTGCCATCATCTAAATGTGGCCGGGATCATGCATGCATACATGTATGTTATTGAAACATTACCAGGTATTCTGGGGTAAATCATGCAAACGGAATCAAGGTTATCAGTCGACCTATACACCTGTATGGTAATGAGCAAACAGACGCGCAGTTCATTGCAGTTACATTATGATTAAGCTCCCTGGGCCTGCGCAACGCTCAGGCATTGTTTATGTTGGAGGAAGCACGTCACGTATGTTCGTTAACTAGCTAGACAACCAATAGGCGCTTCGACGGCGCTGACATTTTGGCCGATTGTATAGGCTTGGGCACGAGAGGCCGCTAATCATTTTCCAATTCTGCTTGAGGGCGCAAACGTTGCTGTATTTTTACTTTCCAAAGCTTTAAAAAAAAAAATGTTAAAAATTCACAATAAAATAGTTAAAATTGGTTAGGCATGTTATAGATCAAGATGTGTGTTTTTCTGTCCCTGAACTTTCAATTTAATGAAGTTAATTTAGGCAATCGCGCAGTTAAAGCTCATTTTCTTATCGAAATTAATAATATTTTGTTGTAAAAGAGGGGGAGGATATTTGCTTTCAGGGGTTATCTATCATACCAGGGTATGAGATTTAGCTGAGGGTATAAGACTCGTTTGGTCAAACAGGCATTTCTACATTTCGCACATGTCTTATGTCAAATTATACCCTACTGATATATGACATATATCATGAGTATATATATTCATCCTAAATCGTTGTGTCAGTCATGCTGCACAAGTTGAAAATTAGTCCAGTTACAAGTTAAATGTTTGGGAAAGGGTTCAATGGTTGAAACATAGTGATGTACGACGTCCCATATGCACCTGGGGAAAAGAATGCGGAGAGATATTAGTCATCATCCCCAAGAAACAGTGACGTTCCCCCTCAGAACCTTGGAACCACAGGACCCCCTCCAACTCCCCCCCCCCGTTCAGTGTCCCATGACCCTCCCTCTTACCAGAACCCCGAGGCAGCACTCCTCTGTGCCCACATTGACACCTAAAACTATGAAGTAAAACCACGATGTAAGAATTGCCATAAATTAATTCATATAAACATTGTTAATACCCATTCTTGTAGTGCCACAATAGCACTGCTTCACAATGATTACACTGCAGCCCCACCCCCCCCCCCAAAAAAAAAAAAATCAGAAATGAAGATGAGCCACATAGGTCTGTACGCTTCACTCGCTCGTAAAATTTAACAATCTAACCTTTTATAATAATTATAATAATTCGATTTGCGTGAAAGCAGAAAAATCAGAAAAGCAGATTAGTGAAAGTTTGAAGAAAATTGGACAAATAAGAAAGTTGGGATTTTTTTTGAAAGTTGTAATCATTGTATGGGAATTTCAAATTGGCCGAATCTGTATGGTCACTGTGATGTAGCGGCGGTAAAATTTCCCTTTCGCTTCAAAACACAAAATTACTAAAATGATAATAAGTGTATATAACTTAGTAGGATATTTTTTTCTTTTTTGAGGACCTATAACAATATATACAATATATTTTGAGTACTACCCTGAGGGAAAATCCGTTCAGGAGAAAACCGGACTTTTATAATGAGATTTTGGTGTATGACAAATGGGAGAGTTGACCGTGAATACGTCACAATCTATTCACCAAATTGCAAATATTAGATTCGCATATAGATGATGTAGTGATCTCATTTTTCAAACATTCATAACTTTCTTATTCTTTGTCCGATTTCTTTCAAACTTTCACCAGCCTGTTTCTCTTATTTTTTTTTTGGTTTCACACAAATCAGCTTTTATTCATTTTTTATTTTTACAAAGGTTAGATTGCCCTTTAAAAACAAGATAGTTCGGACAGCGAACAACCTCATGTTTCATCAACAAGATGTCTTTATCTCTGGTCATGGAGATGCCAAACGTAATGATATGATTATCTAGTTTATTTTAAATAATATTTAAAATACATGTATATAAAAGTGTTCTTTTTTTCTTTTTTTTTTTTGCTCAGAAACGGGATGGTTTTGGGCAGTAAAATTACTCGGGCATTGAGGCGCCCCAATATCCTGGATTTGGCTACCGAATATATCGTTACTGTTTTCACGAAGTGACGGATGAGAGCGCAACTAAAAGAAAGTTAGTTTTGAATAATTCGCTTTCAAAGATTTAAAGCATAATCTTAACCTCTTTTAATGTTTGAAGGGGAACTAAATTTTATATCCTGGGATAGATCATATTTCAGTGTTCAGTTCTATGCTTAATTTGCCTATTTGTTTATATTTGGGGGGGGGGGGGGAATGAGCTGTAAACATAACCGTCATTTCGTGAAAACACAAAATTCAAGGACGCGAAGTGACGGATTTTCACGAAGTGACGGATCTCAGCCGCGCGCGTAAAACATACGGGACGGTTGTAAGCCGTCACTTTTATTTTCTTGTTGACGTTATCGCCATAGTTACATAAGTATACATAATTATGATCTGAAACTTTGTGAGCTTCAAGATGCTAGTGAATGATGTCCAAAAATGCAACAAAAAAAAAAACAAAAAGAAACCCCTCAAAATTATATATAAAATCCATACGGCACCCATAATTACGGTACACTGCACTGCACACGTTTAAAAAATTCCCACCTTTTTCAGGCGACCAACCCGGACAGCACCCTTTAATACCGGGCGATGTGCAGCCAGTGTTAGAATGCAATGAAGATGATTTCCGAATGCTAACACACTTTTGAGGGGGGGGGGGGGGAATGAAGCCCAGATATAAAGGAAGGCAGGAAGGAAGCCTGGCAGTAGAAAATAACTCACTAAGGACGAAATCTTCTTCCTCAGGACACCAGAACACATTATTTAGTACTCCCACACAGAACAGTATACGGAAGCGATCTTGGCAATTTTTCTAGCTCAGAATCAGACAGTGCATGCTCGAATAGCAAGATGGAGATTCAAGATCTCATAGAGAAGACATTTTAAAGAAATTACAGGTGAAATTCGATGATTTTACATCAATATGTGACTTGGTTCGAGCAAAAGAGGGTGAGCCATTATGTTAATTAATTGCAGTGTAATAGCGCATAGCGCATTAATCATAAAATGCGTAATGAATAACTACGCCCGAAATTGATATAAGCGCAAAGCCCATCATTATGTTTGACATAAGAGGTGATCCTAATTGAATAACATGCCTATATAAAATCCATCTTGATTGGTAAAGTGTCAAAAAATGGGCGTGTCAATGATAATATAAAGGTGGTCCTTAGAAAGATATCTCCTCAAAACAATTTTCAGAATACAAACTTACAACAATATTAGCGAGGTATTATCTCCGGAAGATACAACAAAAGTTACAACAAAAGTTACAACCATTTTCAGAATACCACCCCTGTAGTTTGATTTGGATGATTCCATTTTCAGAGGCTTTGTATTTCTATAAATCACATCAGAAACAATCAAGCACAACTTTTGCATGTGTTGAAGAGAAATATAGCACTGCACACTTCATACCTACAAATCACTGTGATGTACACAGAGACACAGTCACACAGATATAAATTTCAAAATCAACTAGTCCATCTGCCACAATTTTATATCGAAATTCTCATTTAATATAAACACAAGGAGACAATTTATACTCAGTTCATTGTCTTTAATTAAACAGTACATGTACTTTTCAGTCTGGTGTCAAAAGTTAACATGATTGTACAGTATAGCATCCGTCGCACAGTAAACGGAAAAAAAAAATGATCTTAGATAAAATATGGCAAGAAAATTGTACGAAAAGTATTTCATGTATCTTTGGAAATGTGTGTAAACGCAGTGTTTTTCCTATTTCAATACAAGTAGTGAGGCAAATGAAATTCATAAAACCTTAAAATATTCTATTGCTCATACTTCATATAGATTTTTGTTACATGTATTTACATTTGAATTAGAAACAAAGCATATTATCATTATATTCAACCTCTATGGGATCAAGGTAAGAGGCTTGTATCGTTCTAAATTATGAATGAAGAGCTTCAGAAAAAAAACAATCCTCCGATCAAAAACGGTAAAGAAATGAATGAACGCAACAGCATGACCAAATTACTGTGTGGAAATCTGAAGATGAAGGAAAGAAACGACTGTAGACCGAATGACAATAGCCAAAGTTGGGATTTGTCTTTACAAAATCGCTTTTCAATTTCAGTTAATTCAATAATTGGAAATCATTTTGATACTACTATAATAACCTTACATGCATTAATACACATATGATATCATACCGATGTACTATTTGCCCCAATTTTTAGGGGCGGTCTGACAAGCCATCCCGACGGAAAATTTTGTCAGTTTTGGTGTTTTGGTAATGTATAGTCATACACCTTAATTCTGACAAAGTTTGGCGCATATGTTAGATGGGTTGAAATCGACCCGACTTTGGGGCCCCTTTCGGGGGCTCTGGGGGCCTAGCCCGGTGGCTTCGTTCGAGCTGACAAGCTTTTTGTGAATGACATGGACAGTCTAAGGAACTTTAAGGGGTCAAATCTCATATGTAAAATGGCTTGACTATTTCGGGACAGGCTCCCAGACTAGTACATGAAACCATTAAAGAAATAAATTGATTGTTACTTTAAGTGTGAAACTGAAAGTGAAATACTCTTATATAATATCATTTCTATCTACCCATATGTAACCCATATACACAATAAACCAACATGAAAGCGTATGAATAGGACTGTGTTACTAAGTAACAAGTCCTGTTCAAAATGCGTCTTCTTAGTGTGAAATATAAGTCCTTTATCACGACCTTTACGAACATCACGATTCATGCAGTTCATTGTAGAACAAGATGCAATCTTGAACTACTCTCATTTCATCTTTGAAGGGCATATATATAATGATTACATGTGTAAAAGTATTCCTTCAAATTTGGTCAAATGTAACGGCAAACTCAATGCAAAAGCAACGTTCCGCGATTGTTTTGAGGGAAACAAGATGGCGCTGATTCTGAAAACATAATTCTTTACTACGATTTTACTCATCTTCATCCTACAAGAAACTTCGTTATTTAAATTTCGTCTTTCAAATGTGTTTCCTAGCTAAGATGAAATTATTTACTATGTTACTTTTGTTTCTTGATGTTTTCATTATTTTTAGCTGCAAGTCTTGTTTTTTAATCAACCATACAATTACAATTACAATTTACTTTATCTTGTAGATCATTCACATATAAAGAAAATAGTAAGAGGTCAATAAGTTAGTCCTGTGGCACACCGCAATTTATTTTGTTTTATCTTTTTTTATTTTTACTGATGATATGCCATTTACATGTCAAGTAAAACTCATTTAATAGCTAATTTATCAAATCCATAAAGTTTGAGTTTAACTCTATCAAACGCCATTTGAATGATCAGTAATAACTACTAATTCACCATTAATAGTCAGTAAAAGAAAGCTAAATATAAGTAACATATATTATTGCACTTTGGGTTGAGTATTTAGGTCTGAAACCTCACAAAAGCTCACTTTTACCAGAACTCAAATTTCTCTTTCTTTATGAGCAAGTTCCTAAATGTAAATGAACTATGCCAAGATTATGGAGCTGCAGTAGGATGCTGAATTCTTTATCCATGGAATGGACTTTGACGACCTTTTCTGCAGTGGCATTATCAAAGTAATGATAAGGGACATCGGTCCTCTTGTAGCCAAACCTCGAAGAAAATGGCCAAAAGCCATAAAGCTCTACTTCGTCACAAAGCTGGATAGCCGTTGTAGCGACATAAAACCCTGTATAAAGCAAGAAATATGTTTTAAATGCCTGGTATAATCAAACGACCGAGAAAACAAAAAGTCAAATCTACATATTAATCATGTACACCCTTTAACCAAATTTCATGCACAACACACTGATTTTATAATATTTGGAAGGGATGTCATAAATTTGACGTTACACACTCTACAGAAACATATATTCATCCTCCTCTGACATGTCTGAATTAGATTGTAATCTATTGTGGACAACTTTTTCACTTTGTGAAAAATCGCTTTAACTTTTGCATAATTGTTTTTGATTCCGCCTCAAATATTTGCAACACCGATGATACCCTATGGCATCAAAAACTGTATCACCTGTGAAGATTCTCTTCATACCGATTTAATGGGCTAGTCTATATTATAGAAAAAAATGCTCAGCGATTTATGCAAATAAGCTTTCAACATTGATTTTTCTCAGACCCCTTACATATAGATAAACAGTTTGTGTTGTTCGTTAATAGTTAATCGTTCTCGAATCAATGATATGTGTCCAGCTGGTTACATGTCCTTTTTCGGAAAGTTCATATTTCCGAAGGTTCGTTTCTAAGAAGGTTAATATTTTCGAAGGTTCGTTAAATCCGAAGGTTCGTTACTCCGACGGTTCGTAATTCCGAAAATGAAATAGGGTTTTTAATTCCGAAAATTAAAAAGGGTTCATAATTCCGAAGGTTCCTAATTCCTAAAGTGTAATACAGCCCTACATCATTTTTCGGAATTACGAACCTTCGGAGTAATGAACCCTACATAATTTTTGGAATTATGAACCCTTTTGCATTTTGAGAAATACGAACCCTACTATTTAAGAAATAACGAACTCTGTTTCATTTTCGGAATTATGAATCTTCGGATAAACTAACCACAGGCGTAAATCTACAAGAATTTCTTTTCAACTAAGGGGGATGACCATTCATGGAGAACAAAACCACCCCCCTGATGAAAAGAAGGAATGCGTGGATTTACGCCAATGAAACTAACCTTCGGCATATTGAACATTTGGAATTAGGAACCTTTAGAGTAGTGCAACAAATGTTCGGAATAAGGAACCCTATATCAATTTCAGAGTTATGAACCCCCTGGCATGGGATTTTGTGTTTGGAAATCATGAACCTTCGGAAAAAACGGGAACGCCCGCACCAGCCCTTCAGGTTATAAACGGGACGTAAATAGCTACTGTTATCTATTGTACCTTTCACAAAAATTGGTCTTATTTGACATGCGTATGCATAAATAGGTATAAATTAGTGCACATATCCAGGTTTTTATGAAAAGTTTGCCATAATTACTGTTTATTAAAAGTCGCCTAATCATATGCCACAGGATGCTATACGTAATTTGGATTTTAGTGTTCTTTAATAGTGTACCGATCACCTAAAATAATGATTTGTGTACAGCTAGAATGACTTGTTTTACAGCATACCCTATGGACTACCCGACTCGCAAATCAAACGACTTCAGAAGTTTCAGAACTCAGCTGCACGCCTAGTTACTGGTTCTAAATCATCGGATCACATTAATCCAGTACTTAAACGTCTGCACTGGCTCCCTGTGAGACAAAGGCTTGATTATAAAATTCTATCAATTGTAATCAAAATCGGGTCCGCTCGCTGTTCATAAGAACCGCTATTCATAGAAAACCGCTATTCTTTTAACACGCGCTATGAACAACGGTCCTTATGAGTAGTTATGAATAGTGGTCCTTGTGAATGGATTTCCTTATTAATAGCGAGGAAATTTGTCTATTGTTTGCTCGCTATTTAGAAGGACCGCTATTCATACAAAACCGCTATTCATTTAGTCACGCGTTATGGATAGCAGTCCTTATGAATAAGTGGTCCTTATGAATAGCGGTCCGTATGACTAGTGAGGTTACCCCATCAAAATCAAGTCAAATATGGCCCCTAGCTATATAATGGACGTCGTAAACCTGAAGAAGTCTTCAAGAGCTGGTCTCCGCTCGGGAAACGCAAACCATTTCCAAGAACTGCGTTCTCGGAGGTCATGGGGCGATCGATCATTTTTTGTGGCCGCCCCACGTGCTTGGAACTCCCTTCCCTTGGACATCAAATCCAGCACATCTGCTAGAAACTTCCAAAAGAACTTGAAAATTTTCTTGATGAAGAAGGCATACCATTAATGATAAGATAATTATTTGAAATATGTTACTGTTTATATTACACTGTTTCTTTGCTCATGCTATGTCTGTTTTAATGATGTTGGTTTGTCCATTAATATTTTTTTATTGATTTGTAACATTTGTTATGCTTTTCATTTATTTTGCGCCTAGCTACCTCTTTCAGGCAGATTTGTGCGCTAAATAAGTACAAAATTATTATTATTATTATTATTATTATTATTATTATTATCTATATTAATTAATTCGCTAAGGCGACGCGGGGGGTCCCGCGCCCGCCCCGATTGACTTTGCACGCGCTGCAGGAGAGGGTTCGTTGGTCTCTATAGAATTTTTTCTCGCTGCCCGCCACGAGCCGCCTTCTGTCCCGACCGGTCGGCCTGGCCGTCCGCATGTGCAACGCCCCCTTCGCGTTGCACGACGACGTCGCGTTGGCAGCAGGTGCGCGATCTCCTGAACGACCAAACCCCATTGGCCCGCGCAGGGGCGGATCCAGGGGGGGGGGGGCACACAAATGCAGGATTGTCAACTTTGGGAAACTGCTTGGAGGGAGACCCATATTTTTTTGGTCTCTCGCCAGCCCTCCAAAAGTCGCTCAGTGGGGGGGGGGGGGGGGGGGGGGGGGAGCAAAAAAAATAAATTTCGCCAGCCCTCCAAAAGCCGCTCAGTGGGGGGGGGGGGGGGAGGTTATGGGGTCCAGTTCCCCTCAATAATTCTCTGACATGCAAACAAAAACAAAAAAGGTTTTCTGGTCGAAAAGGGGGGGGGGCACATTGCATTGTTTTCCCTCAAAAGGGGGGGGGGGCACGGGCCGGGATTGCCCCCCCCCCCCTGGATCCGCCACTGAGCCCGCGTGCTTTGCCTCGTCGTCGACCGAATCAGACGACGATTGCGCGTGCGTCCAGCGAACGGTACGTAGTGCAGACGCTTTATCTCTCACCGGGGGAACCCACGTAAGAAAATAATTATGCCATGGGTATGTTCAGTAGAGGTCCGTGGTATGTACGTATGATTTGTGTCATAGTCCGCTTTGTGATTAGTACACCATGTAGGTGTAGCACCCACCAGACTGCGGTGCAATCTCAATGCAAGCTCAGTGCGACGCGACTAATATTATACACACAACCATATACAAGGCATACAATACAACAATACACTGCACAGCACTTAACATGAGATGACCGCGAATTCCCGAGCGAACTCATACATTCTAAAGATGATTTTGGACGTGAGTTATATTATTTAGAACTAAATAATGTTAGAAACTGTATTTATAGACTTTGTTTGTCTCTATAACATGTTCTCTGTATAGTTAACTGATGAAATTCTTCTCTTTTTAGCCGGACTCTGTCGCGGCGTCGTTGCACTCTGCTCTGAGCGGTACCAGCATGCATTGCATGTTTGGCTGCTTGAAATAACTACGGGGAAGAAACCTGCAGTAAAAGCTGTTTATTTCGAGATTTTAAGGTTAACTTTGGACGTGAGTGACGTTGTTGAGAACAAAAAAATGTTTGAGTATAGTATTTGTGGGCTCTGTTTTTGCCTATTCGATCTGTATTTAGTTTAAAAATGATGACATTCTTCTTTACAACGCTGGTAATCTGTCACAGCAGCGCCCACAGTCTGAGGCTGAGCTGTAGTAAGGCTTGGCTGGTTGAACTCCCAGCGAAGAGTCTAGCAGTAAATACCTTACCGAGCGCTGCTTATTTCAAGATTGAAAATATAAAAAAAAAAGATTGAAAAAAGTATACTTACCATTTTTTTAATACTACAGTTAACATTTGAATATGAATATGAATTCATATGAATTCATCCTACCGTATGTCGGAGCAGTGGCGTACCGAGGATTTTTTTGAAGGGGGTGGTTTTTAATTCTCTGACAAGCAAAATTAAAAAAAAAAAGGGTTATCAGTTTTTTTTTTTTGGGGGGGGAGGGTCTTTTTACTCTAAAATTCTCTGTCAAGCAAAAAAAAAAAAAAAAGGTTATCAGTAATTTTTTTTTTTTTTTTTGTGGGGGGGTCTTTAACTCAAAAATTATCTGACAAGCCAAAAAAAAAAAAGAGAAGGGTTATCAGGAATTCTAAAGGGAGGAGTGTTTTAACTTCAAATAACACCAAACGGGGGGGGGGGGGGGGGTGTTTGAACACCCAAACACACCCCCTTGGTACGCGCATGTTCGGAGTAGATTCTACAATACTTTAATTTTAAAACCCGCACTGCTGTAAATGCCTCACTACGTTTCTGATTTCAAGATTGGAAAAAGGTTAGGCCGAATACACCTGTACTCATTTTTTATTCGATGGTAGATTCATCTTATTTGAGTATATTCTACATCTATTTTGTTTCTTAAAAAAAAATCGTTCCATGAATATTATCCGCTTGAGGGGCAAACATTATGCTAGGAGCGTTATTCCATTAAAGTCATGGCCGTAGATATAGCGGACAGGGGGGGGGGGGGGATTTGAATGCATCATTCATTTTTTCCCCATTGTAGAAAAATAAACTCACAGTATAGATAGCACTAGCAGGGGTGAAGGATGGGATGGGTGATGCGGGATTATGTGAATGCATCAATCATTTTTATTTTCATTGTATTTGGGACCTTTCTATGCTACTGGATGCAGGAGAGTGAGGGCAGGGCATGATAGGGCCTGCCTTCACCATCCACCATTTCCAACGGCGGATCCAGGAGTTTGTGAGGGAGGGGCCAGCGCCGGATCAATGATTTTGTGATGGCCGGGAGGGGGCCCAATATTCGGAAAATTCATACTTCTGTTTTTTGAATACTTTTCATGTGTATTGTAGGATGTGATTGAACGCATGTATTGCTCATACATGTAAGTGTCTGATTGAATTTGAGAATTTTAATATGTGTAGTTGAATCTTCACTCGATTACTTATAGAAAATATATAACTACTACCAATTTCTAAATAAAATTGTATTTCTTGCTATAGACTAAGTAATGAGCGACCTCTATGATGACAACAATATTCCATACACAAAATATACGTAACTAGGCCATAGTAATTAATTTTACAACTATATTTAAGTTCTAATACTAAAACAATAAGCTAAATGGAAACACTAACATCAAAAGAAACTCTTTTATCTTTATTCCACTCTCTCTCTCTTTCTGTTTTGTTTATATTCTCTACATCCATTCCACTCTCTTCCTATCTGTCTACCCCCACTCTCTCTCTCTCTCTCTCTCTCTCTCCTTCCCCCTTTATGTCATAATGATATCTAACATAAATTATGTACATTACATAACATTATACAATATTTTTAACTGAGTATGTGGGTAATTGTGACCATGAGCACGCACGTATGCATGTGTAAATACGTGTATGCATGTTTCTCTGAGTGAATGCCTGTGTGTATATAAACATGATTTTGTTTATAATAATATAAGGGTGTGCCATCTGAACAAAAGATTGACATTTATGTGCATCCATCTAAACGATGTACTATGTCTGTCCGTCAAACCAAAAATCACCAATCCGCACGCGGTGCTTTCAATCGACCATTTCAAACTTCCAAGATAGCACTTATAAGGTTTCAATGAAAAGTCTCACATCCATAGACACTCTATTTTCTCTTTCCATCTCTCTAACTTCCGGTTAATTTTCCCACCTGTTATCTCTCCAACCCCTTTTCCAACCCGCCTCCCCCCCCCCCCCCCCTCTCTCTCTCTCTCTCTGAAATCCTATTACAAAATTTGTAACTATATAAAAAAGAGAAAAGTGTCATGTTTGTTCAGTTATAAATGATGTCTGTGTATATCGTCTTTGTATGTGAATGTGGACGGACTCGAAATTAAAGACAAAAAAATTTACCTACAAAAATTACTCAATCTTCATAACCATTTTCGTTTCCATTTAGAGCAATTTAGTGATAATTTCATTAACAAAAAAAAAAAAATGAATGAACTCACAAGAATGTACACATCGATTGTGAAAATGTTGAATGTGCAATGTAAAAAAGGAACCCGTGGATTTCCACGGGTCCCGCTAGTTATTATTATTATTATCATTATTATTATTATTATTATTATTATTATTATTATTATTATTATTATTATTATCATTATTATTATTATTATTATCATTATTATTATTATTATCACTATTATTATTATTATAGAACATATAAAATCAACTTAAAAAGTTACTTTACCATGCATTCTATTGGTTAAAAGATAATGAGTATGAAGAAAAAATAACATAAAAATGCTCTCACGCACCCTAACTCGAACTTAGGTAACGTGCGAGTGCGTACCTGTGCGTCGACTGGTCTACTTAAAAGTCGTTTAAGTACACGTTTATTTAGAACATACACTTCCAATATCTCATTATAGAAGTAACATTCGAAGCATGGGCCACGGGGATCAGCCCCCCACTTTCATAAACGCTCCGCGGCCCCTGCGAAGGCCATATTCTGAGTATAGTATAGCGACATGGAAACACTATTATACAGGCCAAAATAATTTTAGTGATTGGTAACCATTACAATATGATTCAATGATGAATCAAAACGTTACCAGTAGAAAGATTCCTGTTTGTCACTTTCCTTGCCCTCCAGAAGTCGACCACAGCTCGGTAATGTTCCGTATTAAAGCAAACCATCTTAGGATTCTTTCCTTTGAAAGCATTAAGTGCTTTTAATGCATCAGGAAGGGCCTTATCGAAGCAGGGTATGGCTATTACACCCCCGAATAGTGAAATGTCCTTGTTAAATTGTTTGATGTCACTCTCCGTTTTCAGTTTGTTATATCTGCATCAGGGAAACAACAAAGATATGCTAAAGCCTTGGTAATATTATGATTGCAGGGGCCTCAGGGAGAACAGTATATAATACTGATGAGGCTAACCTGGGTAAACAAGACATATTATCATTATTATTATTATTATTATTATTATTATTATTATCATCATCATCATTATTATTATTATTATTATTATTGTTATTATTATTATTATTATTATTATTATTATTATTATTATTATTATTATTATTATTATTATTATCGTCATCATCATATTTTTATTAGTTTTTTTATGCACATGACAACAAAAATATTATACTTTTGAGAAATCACATTAGGGAAGTGTGAATAAACTTAATGCTAAAGAAATCATGCTAGGATTACATTAATAAGTCATTGTAATGTTCTCACATTTCAAAAGTGGATGGACCAGGCTAACGAAATCGCATAAGTGTGATTGCTTGAAAGACTATGCATTCGTTTTGACCTTACTTGTAATGAAAATTCAGAAAAGGAAATATTGGGATATTCAAATTTGTGCATGAGAAACTTCTCAAGCTCTTATAATTACAGTAAGAATACTTCAAATCTGACATCCTCCTTCCGAAAAAAGAGATAAAATAAAGTAGCCTTAACTGATTTTCAAAAGTCATTTAACTGTAAGAATATCAAAAGCTGGTGTTCATCAGCTCCCCTGTTTTTATTTAATCCAGATTTTGATCATCAAATAAGCGCAAAGTGAATATTTGAACTTTATGAATATATCTGTCTTGCTTGTGATTATTGTCTAACATTTCATCTATCATTGTAGCTATCATTAAAGATATTTTCGAGACACCTAATGGTAGATTCACTGACATAAAATTACATTCTCATAAAAATACTTCATGAAGTATTTTACCTACTGGTCAGGACAATGTTGTATAAAAATTATGAAATCTTACTTATTGCGTAGTATGCTTGGGTTCATAGTGTTGAAACTACTTTTCATTCCAGCGTCTGGTTCGAATGGTGGCAGGGGTGCTACGTTGCATCTACGGGTAAGAAAAGGGAATAGCAAACATCTACAAAAGCTACTGTGCAAGTTACTTTCTGAAGGAACATCAAATGTCATTACAACCAACCAGCATTGGCGGCAAAAATAATTATCAATCTTATTGCCCTCATAGCACATTTTTGTTCGTGATTAGTCAAGAGTAAAACTTTTCATCAAATATATGTCTGCTAAAAAAAACAAAAAACACACAAAAAAATCCTAAGTTCATAGCTGTGACGTCAGAGTATGATAATGTTGATTATATTTCTCGCTAACTTGCGAAGGTCACCAGCAAATTGACTGGCTTGTAGTAATCAGCTTTTATCGGCCGATTCCAATTACGAGCTAGAGCTACCCCCGTGATAAAACGATGCGTGTTCCCTCTTGCTGAAAATATATGACGCCATGTCGTGACGTCACTTGTTGCTAAAAGGCCGATTATTAAAGTGATTACTTTTCGTTGAATACGTTTTTCTTACTTTTCGAAATTCACTAAAATTATTCTAACTGAGAGATATACATGTAAAACAAACATAATCTACCTTTTTTGGACACCCCACCCAAATTCATGGGGTCCCGGTCTCTGCAATGGCACTATTTCCTTCGGGGCTTTGCCCGTCTGGAAATAGTTATTTTGCAGTAATGTTAATCCCAGATATCTAATCAGTCTACAAAGGCAATGGAAATTTGTATGATTCGGTTCATTTACAAATATCAGCTAATAAAAATGGTAACTTATGCACAAAAAAAAAAAAAAGCGGAAATATCGATCACAATATCCTTTTATCCTAATATCCTCCGAATCTATCAATCCCTAACTGTTATTAAGAGATCCTCAACTTTTACCTCTAAAACCATATTCCATGATTCACATTTGCAATCATGTCTACTGCGATTATGTGCAAAGAAGAAGCTCATGTTATGTAATATATATTTTATGCTCGTTGCAAGAAATTTGTTTGTAAGGATGAAATACTAGATAATCTTAACCTTGAAACACGAAATATACGTAGTGAAGACAAAAGGGATTATCCATTCACCTGAGAAAGAGTTCTAAAGAAAGTCCAAACGTTTCCATTTGTCTTACTTACCGTAATACGAAATCATGTTTATCAATCTGTTTTCCACAGCGGCTGTTTAGTATAGAACCGCTGTTTCCTACCACTGCACATGACGGAGCTCTCTTTCCATATGATATAGGGTCGCTCTGTGGATTTAAGTTCATAAATGTTGTCTGACTACAATTTCTATACCTCAATCACACCGCCAAACCAACTCCTTAAAGGTTACGTGCACGTCACGATATTGATGAATGCTCGAGAGTTCAACATTAAAAAGTAATATAACACGATAAAAACTACTTTCGAAAAATCAACTGAAGGCAATTTCAATAGACCTGTCTATCACCTTTAGAAATGTGCGAACATTACAATGGTGTATTACGTAATCCGAACCTGATTTCTATGGGCATTACAATAGGCCTTTGAAATTAACCTTTTAATAAGTTTATTTTTCGACAGTAGTTTTTATCGTGTTGTATATATGAACCGGCAAACTCAGCATTTCCCGAGTGCTGTTATATTTCACCGAGGCCGTATGCCTAAATTGCAATATAATTTGAAGAGGGAAATTCTGCACATATTCCTGCACATATAAACCAATTTTGGGGTGTCATGTGATAGCTTTTCAGCAAATAGGATGCTCTCTAAAGAAATATCATATTTTATTTAAAAAAAAACAAATTGAGAGTCACGTGATAGTTTCTCAGCCAATAGGATGCACTCTAACAATACAATGTTTATATATATATATATATATATATATATATATATATATATATACTTTTTTTCTTTTTTTTTAATAACACACATGCACACGCTGGTATCAATATGCCTATAGCACTTCATTTATTTGATGTACCATAAAAGAGCAATTTAGATAAAATCCTGGGTACGCCACTGTCTGGATCTATCATCAGTTTTCTGTAAAAAGTTTTAATCCTACAGTTACAATACATTTCTCTTTTCTTTTCTTTTTTCGCGGCAAAATGCAATAATCGCCACTCTCGGTTCAGAGCAAAAGTGCGACTTCCTGACGCCATTACGTATGCAATGACGCACGCAAGAATGCACGCCTGTTGTGTGCGCGCAGAAGTTAAAAGAGGAGTTAAAAAGAGTTAGGGTATTCTGAAAACTCCTTTAGAGGTCGATTAACTTCAAAAAGATAAAAGGTATCTCAAGTCCTCCGGTTTTTAATGACATGGCACTCTTTAATTTTATTTTTCATGTAAAATGTTGCCCTTTCAATCGCAAGGATGATATGCTTGATTTAGATGAGAATTACCTAGGCTTATCCATTTTGATACAAAGGAGCAATCTTGCAGTTGCTTCTCAACGTTTTGTTAATGTTTGAAATCAAGAATTCACAATATCGCGATCGCAAGGCTCGCGCAGACAGCGGTTCATCAAACACTTCGTTGTGTTGAAAGCTGGAGCGCGTATACACCATTTTTCTTTGTTACAGCGCATCTGATTGGTAGAAATTGACTGGCACCGGGCGTACTCGGTAAAGATGAGCAAAATTTTGACTACGCGGGACTTAACTGAGCTTTCATAATACCGATTTGGAGGTCTATTGGGTCTCATTTAAATAGGGGACTAACGAGGACAGTTAAAAGGAAGTTAATTGAGCTTTCAGAATACCGCCCCAGGCCCGTAGCCCCCTCCCTAATATATATATATATATATATATATATATATATATATATATATATAATTATATATATATATATATATATATATATATATATATAATTATATATATATATATATATATATATATATATATATATATATATATATAATTATATATATATATATATATATATATATATATATAATTATATATATATATATATATATATATATATATATATATATTTATATATATATATATATATATATATATATATATATATATATATATATATATATATAATTATATATATATATATATATATATATAAATATATATATATATATATATATTAATTATATATATTGTGTTTATTATTCATTCTTTAACATTTTTGTATTGGAAATTTTACCTTATTTTCTCCCTTTTTTTTCTTTTATTTGGGTTGCCATGCAATTTTCTGAACCCTCCTTAAAAAGCCTGTACGGGCCTAAATACCAATAATCTTAAAGTCTTGACTCACCTCTGGAAGCAGTTGGTGTATTTCAGGAGAAATTAGTATGACATTTCTCCCACGATGATATTTCACAGTTTCATTCACTTTAACATTCTTCTGATGAAGGATAATAGTCGAACTATCATTCAGTTCTGTCCGATATTTGGCAAGCTCTTGTCTGCAGATATAAGAGTAGTAATATGAATATGCAAATGCATTTTATTTGAATATTCATGTGAGGCTTGTTGGGTGTAGAAGGAATGATTATCTTTAAAAGGCCCGTGCCAACCAAATGCAAGTTGATACCTGTTGGTGTGCAGTCCTACATACATCTCTTATTTTGATATTTAAACTTCTAAATATCTTTCATAGGTTTTTAAATATTTAAAAAAATAATTTTCCAAGACCTGCTAAGCCCCACCCACGTAAAAAAAAAATCCATCAGATCACTTTCCACCTGTGACATTATCTGTCAATCATCAGTGAGCTAATAGCGATTTCGCAAGTGAAAGTGGTATTTAACTTTGTCAAAGCTGACACCTGTTGTAATACAACATACAATGCCAACATAGGAGTTGCTATGTCAGACATGCTGTAGCATCAGCAGGAAAACAAAGGCAATGAGGAGGTATTGTATGAAAGCATGCAATTCTATTATGAACCTGTGCCGAGCTGGGGGAAACTACATACCACCATTTATTTTACAATACAATAGACAGTGGTCCCCCAGCTCAGCACACACTCATAACAGAATTGCATGCTCTCATACAATGCCTCCTGATTGCCTATGTTTTCCTGCCAGCAGGTATCAACTTGCATTAGGATGGTACGGGACCTTTAAAGTCAGAGGAAACAAAATAACAAAGAAAGATAAGCAAATTCTACCCAACAAACATGCATGTCCCCTTTTTACCTGATATCTGGAAAATTTTACAAAACTCTTTAAGATTATAAACCTGCCATTTGTTGTCCTTCTTATCGTTTATTTTAATTTTGTTGACAAGAGATGAAAAATGCTACTAATTTGACTTCATGGAAAGAAAGGTCAATAATGTGTATTCGCATCAACATTTTTTTTTTTTTTTTAGCATGGATGTGAATTCAGACTGTGGAAAAATAATTTGAATATGCTAAAAGCATATTTGTGCATGTTAAAATATAAATTTGAATAATTTAAAGCTAGACCTTAGACATGTACATGAAGTATGAATGAATATGTTGCGGAAAGTCATTCGAATTGGATCGTGTGGAAACGAATTTAAAAGGTGATTATTGTGACTGGGTAATAATTTGATAAAGTATGACGGGTCGGCCAAAATTCACGCACATTTTATTTAGAAAAAATAGGAATGTGATATTCCATCCAGGATTTATCATATTCTACAAATAATTTATTAAGATCGATTAATACCAAATGGAGAGCACAGTGGGTCTAATAAGTTATTTTTAAAAAGCAATCAACAAAGAATTCCGGAGAATAAAGAATATCGCGATCTGAAAGTTCGACGTCAGATCGCACCGCTGTGCAACTGAAATCAAAGTCATGAAAACAACGTGTCCAAACTTCACGAACATGAGTTCGTAGCTGATATATCCAAGGGTAGTAATCTATCAAAGGTAAGATATTTGCATCATTTTGCAAGGCAAAATATAATACAGTTATTTGGTTTAAGTTTTTTACTTCTAGTTTTGATTAAATCATCTCTCGAAATTAAGATTTCCAGACATTTTTTACATTTCTAGACATATTTTGAGATATCCAATGTTGACTTAGGACGTGAGTGACATTGTTGAGAACAGTATAGTATTTGTGGACTTTGTTTGTCCCTAATTTCTCTGTAATCAGTTAAAAACTGATGAAATTCTTCTCTACAAAGATGGTACTCTGTCATGGCAGCTCCCGCATTCTGAGGCTGAGCTGTTGTAAGGGTTGGCTGGCCAAACTATAGGGGAGGAGTCCGGCAGTAAATGCCTTACTTAGCTGCTTATTTCAAGATTGGAAACAGTTTACTAATCATCTTCTTTTATTTTTCTTTTTTTTTGGAATACTACAGTTAAAATTTGATGATAAATTCATCTTAACGTATATCTGAGTAGATTCTACATCTATTTGAATTCTAAAACGACAGAAATTCCTCACTGGGTGGCTTATTTCAAGATTGGAAACAGTTTAGGCCTGAATATCGTCATTTTTTATTTGATGGTAAATTAAATTCATCATACCATATTATTTGAGTAGATTCTACATCCATTTTACTACTCTTAAAAAATTATTCTGGAATCTGCTCAGCGAGAGCGGAGTCTGTTTTAAAAGTATGTGTGTTTTAAAACCAGACGAATTTTTCTGTCTAGATGTAGGTCTGTATAGACTACAGATCTATAGATCAAGCTTAATTCGTTAATAACAGACCGGATGAAAGTTGGCCACATATTCATTCATGCTAGAGGCGTTAATCCGTTGAAGAATTATTAGAGTATATTCATATGCTGAAGTCATGGGCGTAGATAGCGGGTGTGTTGACGGGGTCAGGGGGGGGGGGGGCGATGGGCTATGTGAATGCCTGAATTAATTTAATTGTAGAAAAAATGTAATCACTGGAGTCATGTTCGTAGATAGCGGGGGGGGGGGGATGGGGCATATGTGAATCCATCAATTAATTCTATCGTAGTTATAGAAAATATGGAATCACTGGAGTCATGGGCGGAGGCGGAGGGGGATATGGATATGTCAATGCATTAATTAATTTTATTTTCATTGTAGAAAAAGTGAAATCACCCCCAACGAAGTTGGAACCTTTCTATACGCCACTGGCTGGAGTAGAGAGAGGGAAGGGGGCGTGATAGGGCCTACGCTCACGATCCATAATGTCCACAGATAAGTGGTAGATTCGAAATTACAGGGGTACGTGGATAAATTGGATTACGACTTTTGCGTATCATGTTTCATTACAAAAAAAAAAGTAATGGTGGCACATGCTTCAATAAACACACAAACATTAAACAATCTTCATGGAAGCTAAAAGACATTAGCTCATATAACATAAAATTGATTTCACAGTATTATTGCCCCCCCCCCATCCCGATTTTCACGTGGAAACAAGTTTTGAAATAAATATATTGTTTTTTTTTAAATTAAAAAAACCCCCAGTAGATATGCAATCTCTCTCATCAGCAAAAGTGTATTATACATAATCACCACTATATATAAGACATAAAAATAATAAATTATTTTATCTCAAAGAACACATTTATATATTCTATAGCAAGAATAACATATTATAATCTTAAACTTATTTTACTCTTAATACAACATATATTATTCTCTTTTACTAATAAAACAATACTATAAAAAATGATATAATTACAAGAGAAATTAAAATAAACTTAGATGAAATACAAAAATTACAAAATCTTTCTTTTAGAAACCATTACCCATAGAACAACAATAATTATTAAAAATTTGTCTTATTAATTAAAAAAAAAATACACGATATTCATGTACACGTATTTACTTATCATTTTGATTGAATATTTCACCAATATACAACCCTAAAGTTGAACTAAAACATAGTTTTAATATGATTATTTGGGAACAAAAACATTGTAATATGTTTATCCCATTCAATATAAGTTTCATAAGCCACAATTTAAAACAGTGTAATTTCTCACTACATGTATTTAAAAAAAAAAAATTGCCCCCCAATCCCGTGGACTTTCCACGTTTTCTGCTAGTAAATATTTAAAATCAGTAGAGTTCTACTTTAATCTCGAGGGAAAAAATGATACTAGACAATATCAGACAAAGTGGTATTTGAACGAAATGGGTATAGACCAAATATCTGTTTGATGGATTTAGACTAGGCGCCATTCCCACAATAAGTTCTTTGGCAAATGATTATAGGAAAAAAAAAAAAGAAAAAAAAAAAAGAGGACTGGACAATGGATGAACTGATGTAATATCCGGAATAGAATGTTCAATATACAACTACTGGATTAAGTGGCATTGGACCAAATGGCAATTCGAAATCCCGCTTCCACTTGCGTAGCCAGACTTGCTGAACGGGAGGGGGGGGGGGGGGGGCTGGGTGACACACGAAATCACAGCGTCTTACTCACGTACACACGCACACACCCACACCCACAACCAGGGGTAGGGGTAGGGCTAAGGTCTTTACCCCTAAGATCGTAGACGATCCTTTTTCAGCTGATTAACAGTGGGGGGGGGGGGGGGGGCTACACTTATGACAATCATGATTGGATGAGATGGGTGACAGCAAGGTCATGGCCAAAGTACAAACATATTAATCATAGACGAACTCTGTTTTAATTTCGTGTGCATTTTAGTCATGCCTATTTATAATATACTTCTCCGGTAAATAAGCTACATTATTTTCATTACACATATTTCCTATGAACTCCAATCGAGAGTTTGTAGAAGGCCACGTGTTATCAATGTCCATAATCTTCATTCTTCTTAATTTATCTGAAAAAGAATAGCAGTTTATCTCTTTTTTGCTGCACAAGTGTGCATATATATATCGTCTCGCCTATCAATTATAGCCAGGGGGCGGATCTAGTAGTTTGTACAGGGATGGCGGGCAGTGGCGGAGATTTGTTACGCAATTCTATTCATCAGGGGGGACGACCTATTGTTACGTCCCCTCTGATGAAAATAATTTCCTGCATATTTACGCCCATGATGGTGGGGAGGGGAATTTTGTTTCAAAATTCTAACAAGCTCAAAAGAATAAACAAAAAATATTTTGTAAGATGAATATTTTCTGAAAAACAAACTTCTGACGATCAGAAAATAAAATTTTGTCATATTTTATGTGTCTTTTGGGCCTCAAATTTTTAATAGGAAGAAGAAGAAGAAGAAGAAGAAGAAGAAGAAGAAGAAGAAGAAGAAGAAGAAGAAGAAGAAGAAGAAGAAGAAGAAGAAGAAAGAAGAAGAAGAAGAAGAAGAAGAAGAAGAAGGAGGAGGAGGAGGAGGAGAAGAAGAAGAAGGAGGAGAGGAGGAGGAGGAGGTTTCCTTTTGGTTATGTAAATTTTAATAGAATGTGAGCATTACCATGATTACTTTTATTTCAAGTTCTTTCATCAGTTTACCCAGTAAAATATGTTTTGAATTTCTACAAAAGATCAACATAAATTGTTCACGTTTACTTTTGACTTTGTGAAATTTGGATAAAACATGAACAGTGCTTTTATTTAAATAGCCTTCATCACTTTATCCGAATATTGTAAAAAAAGAATATGAGGTGAATTTAAAAAGGGGAAAAAAGTACAACATGTTGATTCAGTCCGAACAAACGTATCTTGCAATGGTGATATTTTAACCACTCACCTCATAATGCCTGCATTCGTACGATTCGAAGTCCACTCTTTATTCATCAATTGCTCATAAACATACAGCAGTTGGTCACCAATGTCCTTAAAGTTCCACAAACTATCAACCATAGAATTTGACCTTCGGAATTAAAAAAAGGAGAAGATAACCAAATTTTGTGTAGAAAGATTGACAATTTTATATACAAAATTGATGTATTCCAGTATGTTGCCCGGAGGAGGGGGGGGGGGGCACTCGATATTCTTCGAAACGGGCCGGTGCGGGCCAGAGCGGCCGGAACGACGGAATAAAAAAAAAAAAAAAATAGCGGTGGTTTGTAACGGTTTTCTCTCTTCTTTTTCTCAACAAGAAAAAAATGCTATGCTTTGGAACAGAAATTCGAGTGTTAAAATGGGGGTCTTCTCTGCGGCACATACCCACCGCACACTATGTACTGAGTGCCCCCGGGGTCTGTCGATGGGTTTAAGAAATAGCAATACAGATGTACATGTTTTTTTTTTTTTAAATTGTTCGTCATTTAATCCTATTTTGTGCAGGGAAGAAGAAGGCTAATGTAACACATTTCAGTAATCCTATCAAATTTTCATTTCGTTTAATATCAGTATACCGGTATGGTATTTTGAGAATAAGTTCTTTTTCCAAGATCAGTGAAATAATTACGTTTTCATGATTCTGTTGTAAGCTTTGACTTACTGTGCTGCAAGCTTCTTCTGACCTTTGTCGTATACCAATCAGAGGAACATCTTCAGTGAAAGATTGTATTTTTCTAAAGTAGAGCGGCTACTAGATACAGTTACAGTTACCAAGTGCGCACTTAAACATGTACAAGCTTATCTGAAGATAACCTTGTACTCCACAATAGCTTTTAAGGGTGAATATGCTTCATTGGGTTTTGTGTGTATTACCAGGAATTAGTCCAGTCTAGATCATGCATACATGAGAAGAAAATAATTATATAAAATTTCACTTTCAACTCTGAAACCCCAAATTTGTAGCATAGTAAAGAGCTGAAGAGTCTCTGAATCAGGTAATCTAGCCAATTTAAGAAAATTAAATATTGCTAGGGGAATTTTGTTGTCTGTTTTTGATTACTGCAACAGTGCATGTTTGACACAGCCCTACGTAGGCATGGGCCTATGAGTGCATGTGCGTACTTAGTGGCGGATCCATGGGGTTACACGAGGACCACGTGCCCCCCCCCCCCTCCGGCAAATGCAATGTGGCATATATTAAGTACACATCGTATATATATATCTATATATATATATATATATATATATATATATATATATAAAAGAAGACGTGCCTTATTTTTGTCCCCAGAGGTCGTTTCAGACCGCAAAATATAATGACCTTTTATTTGTTCATATGTTTTTGGCTTATTTAATACACAAAATTCAGACTATTCTTAAAGATTGAAAATAGATATGACACAAGTGATTACAATTACACTTTTATTCTTACGTTCGAAAAACACTGTGTGCTATGAAGTAATGTATTAAACAATATGTTCCCATACAGGTATTTCCAAGGATGATAGGAAAACAGACATTTTCGCGAGTTGTTGTTTTTCCGATAATCTGAGCTTTGCTCTCCTTGTACGTTTAGTGAATCTGATACAGTACTTCTATTCCGTTTCGTTTATTATTGCATATTAATCAGATATATTTATAATGTTACTCTATACGGGAGCCTAATCATTTACAAGCTATGCTATTTATTTAAGCTCCCAACATTTTACTCTTTTTTTTGGGGGGGGGCAGACTTTCCTGTACCTTTCGAAACTTTCTACCTATTTACAGTACATTATAATTATATAAGTTCCCTACCCGTATGATTTGTAACCAACTCTTATGCTAGTAAAATCTATTTTTTGTGTGTATAAAAGTGGAAAGAAATACACTTCAACATTCAAACGTGAGACAACTGGATAGGTTTAGGGTTCATGCTCTTGAGTGATCTTTTATCCAGATAGCGTGGTGATCGCCAATGCAGAATCTTATGGCGATCGTGAACTGGCGGTTAACTTTAACATCAGTTTTAGATGTAATATCATAGAACCAATTCTCAAATATTTAAACCTTACTGATGAAATTGTTTGATGAGCAATATTAAAAACCAATATTTTTGGCTAAAAAACCATTACAGGGGAAGTCTACACTGGTATTTAGTTGATTTGAAAAAAAGCAGAAAATGAGAGGAACATAATAGTAAAATTTTGAGCAAAATCCGTAAAAAAATTTTAAAAAAAAATCATGAAATTCTAAAGTTGTAATTTATCAAAGACAAATTGGCAAGTCCGTTACGTATCTTGCGATACATTTCCATTTTTTCAGTTATTAATAGAGGAATAGATTTGTTTCATAAAGGTTATTTGTAAAAAACATATTTGCAATTATCATACCTAGGATGCGTGTATGATTGAATATTTTCTTTAGAGAAAATAGAAATTTATGATTTTTAGTATAGGGCAAAGGGGAGATGACCTCGCAAGATACATCACAGAGTTGCCAAGTTGTGTTTGATTGATTGCAACTTCAAACTTCATAATTTTCTTATTTCTCATTGGATTTTGCTCTAACTTTCATTGATTTGTTTCCTTATTTTTTCTGCTTCTTTTAAAACCAATTTTATATTAGGGTGGAATTCCCCTTTAATGAATGAAGCACAAGTTCCACGTGTACCCACCGCAGTAACTTTCCAATCTGTGTTGTAGCTGAACTCGTTGTCTTTTCTCGAGGTAATCCTCCAAAGCGAACAGTACCTGACGATGAAGTCCTCGTAAAATATGTAGTGAAATACATCGTGACAAAAGAAGACACAAATAACAGAATACACAAGAGTATCTTGTTGCAGTGGGGAGACATATTTCCAAGCGACATCTTTACATCTTTATATAGTGGAAGGAAAAACAAAAATACGAAGACGATAATTTCAACGTAAAATTTTATTCCCCCCCCCCCCCTCCCCTGTTTAGAAGTAGACCTTTAAATGAGAAGTCCGGTGCAAGTGCAGATCAAAAAGTTTGATGAAAATCCGGTAACTGATTAGAAAGTTACGATTTTTATGACAATTGACATGAAAACTATGGAAAACAATGACAATCACTAGACAAATTAGCAACGCGGTCATGAGTTTGTGACGTCATTCCTCACAACTCAAAAATTCTTTTGTATACATGTATATTTACAATAAAAATTCACAATTTTTGTCCCAGTCTCCAAAAATATGATTTCCACATAACTTGAGCCAATTTATATCCATAGGAATATTTTTTTTCATGTATACACCTTCACTAAATATTTCATGAACTAAAAAAAAAAAAAATTGAGATTGTTTTTAAAAAAATATTACATATTCATAAAACACTCATTTTGTTTATGTATATTTATACAAAATTTATATTTTCATGATTTTTACAGTAATTCTTTTTAAAATCTGTATTACTACTATAAACATAACTTGGTTCAAGTTAAGGGGAAACCATATTCTCGGAAAAAAATTGAAAATATGTATTAGTGATGTAAACAAATCAACTTTTGAGTTGTGAGGAAATGACGTGGTAAACTCATGACCGAGTTGCCAATTTGTCTAGTAATTTTCACAGTTTTCTAGAGTTTTTCATGTCATTTAAAAAGAGCATAACTTTCTTATTAGTTGTCCGATTTTTCCTCCAACCTTTTTGCATCTGTTTGTCTGATTTCCCTGCTTCTACTAAAATCAGGTAATTGTTGGACCGGACTCCCCTTCAACAATTTAACAATACGATGAATTTCATTTTCTTAAAGCGTTGGAAGAGACTTTATTAAAGGGTAAGGTATGATTCTAAACAAAATATTATCACTGAACAATTTTAATTCATATCATACCTGCCAATTTTTTTTGACGAAGTGAAAGCGGAACACCTGTTGGAGGGAATGGGAAGAACAGGGAAACAATATATGGGGTAGAAATTGTTTCTTCGTGATAGAGTGATATAGAAAGGCTTAGTGATCGGTATTTATAGTGGGAAAAGGTAATAAAATGATGAATAATGATTTCTGCAGTTGTGTAGTAGGCCTAAAGGGGGATCCGTTTGCAGTAAAATTTGCAATGAAATGTTTCGTTGAACGGAAAGAATAGGAACAAAATCAGGAAGACAGTTTGTGACAATTTTCACCAAGGAATAATGCACTCTTTACATGAAAAGTATCATTTATCCATCATAGATAAAAAGGCTATAAAGTCATAATCATTTCTAGCAAAAGAAAATATGACAAATTCTTTTCCAATTCGTTCCTTTTCGATTCAATGTTCATATTCACCCCATAGCCTGAGAACTGATGTTCGCTAGGACCACTGTCTTTAAAGGCATTGATTAACTTTGCCCAGGATTGAAAAAAAAAATCACTGTTCCAGCTAATGCTGTAATCATAATTGCAAACCTTTAGCTCAGACAGGAATCGCATGAGTTTTATAAGCTGATCGGTCGTTTATATATCAATATATTTACGATTGAACATTGATGTCGGGATAGAGTACCACCGAACCCTAAAGAACTCTTACGGTTGGCATACCTCGCTCTATCACAGAATACGGTACGGGCTGGAAACCCGCTCTGAAATCGCCAAGCGCTGGTGCTTGGTTTTTGTGACTGCAGCGCAGCGAAGAAGCCGAGCGACTTGCGCTAGCGATTGATCGCGATTTTCTCTTTTTTAGGATAGTAAACGGGTTCCATTTTCTCTCATACTTTCACATATCCTTAATTATATATGTAGTAAGAGGACTGCACACAATTCCTTGGCATTTGAGCTAATTTTACAATTTTTCACAAAGTTAATCAATCACTTTAAGAATAGTATTTGGAAATTTATTTTCAGTGCATATTTGGAATTAAGTTTCATGAGGCTTTGGAACCTGACAAATTGCTGTCTGGTTATGTCTTTGAAATATTCCCTTCGTGAGAAAATAAGTGTCCTTTCTTTAAGGAATTTATAGGCCTACATTCTTTTTGTGTGCTTTGTTCCAGTTTTCCCCAAAGGAATTGCCCCATTAAGTTAGCCAAAACGGCCTCTTTTTAGAAAATTTTGAATTCCTTTCCTGAACCCCCCTTCCGCCCCTGTAGATTTAATCCAACATATGTTTTTGTCTCAAAAGGTTGGGGTTTTTTAAAGATCAGATCAGAAAGGATGCTTTATGTTGCAAGAAAATGCACACCCATAACCTTGTAATAGTACGTCTATGAAGGCAGTTGTCTCGTAAGGCTTAATCACGACCGGAAAAAAAAAACATTCGGAATCCACCGACACATCAGGTAAGATAAAAGGGGGTGATTTCCATCTTAGGAGGGGCAAGTTCTAAATCGCGGAAAGTAATCAGTGCTGGGAAATATGCCAGGCTTGGTTATTTCCTGAAAAAAAGGAACAATTCCATAAAAGAGGAGAGGCACTAGGTCTGGTGGTCACGTGATCAGTCCGTATCCAAAAGCGAATGAAGCTTAATGACGTCATGGAATTCATTGGAAAACACAATGACTAAAATCTACTACAGAAACATAAATTAGATAAAGTGTAATCTAATGAAGTATTCAGAGTATTATTTAATAAATACTCTTTTAAAAAAAATCCTTAAAACTTACACCTAGTACTATTGATGAACTTTCAGTCATTCGCATCAAGACAACAATATACATTTCTTCTTTCTAAATCTGATTTGCATACTCCGTTACACACCTTAAACTCAACAAGACATTGTTAACTGCCAATTTAACGTTTAAAATGTACTCACCATGAAAAACAAAATTGCATAGGACAGAGTTCACTTGCTGTCCTTTTCCCCTAAGTTTTCCAAATGAAAGCTACATAAACAATTATTTTAATAATGAATAGTGATACGTGGTGGTATCGTAAACTCGTATTGGCTATCCACGTGACTTATGCGTCATTTGACGTCAACAGCTTAGCATTGGTCCAGTCATTTGCACGAAGGAACCAGTCTCAGCTACTGGCGGATTTAAGGGGGAAGGGGGGGGGGGGGGACACAACAGGCATATTCCCCCTTTTGAGTGGCATACCGTAAATTAAAAAAAAAAGGGAGTGCTCCCTCTTTTCAAATTTAAAAGCAGAAAGGCATGTGGGAAATTATACTCACCCCCGTTTTTGAAAACGGATCCGCCCCTTGTCCGATCAATAGAGTTTAAAGCTCATAGACAGTCTCGGTAGCAAAAATCATACCGGCAAGAAACTTATCTAACATAGTCACATACTACTCTCCTTTTATCATAAGACACATGTACGAGATTATTTAACATTCCATTCACGATTTCGAACAAATTTTAGTGTAAATATCTGTAAGAAACGCTTGGTAACGGTTTTTCACTGCCTCACGCTAAGACCATATCCACCCGAAGGTTCCCCGCAAAATAAACCCAGCGCTTCGCACTATGTGTAGCGTATTCTATACACACAGCAATCCTAATGTGAGTAGTGTGTGTGGCCGTTGTTTGAATTTACATCCCCTCTTTTTTGGGCCAGGGACTTTTATTACTTTTCACCTCTCATTCAATAAATATTTCACTTGAGGAGGAAAAAACTTCACAGCATCTTAGTTATGTTAGTACCCTGCTATTTATTAAGTAAAATCAAAGAAATCTCACGAAAAGTTTTTGAGGGCTTCCCAAAACTATCTGTTACCTTTAAAGAACCCTGCAGAAGAGTTGATCATTCCCCCCCCCTTTTTTTTTTTTTTACAGAAGCTTACAAATGCAAATTGCTCATGAAGCGTTATTTGCTGATTTGCATGGTTGCCGAGCCCATGCGGGGGGGGGGGGGGGGGGGGGGGCTAGATGATCACCCCTCTCTCTGGATGAATATGATTACAATAAAATACGGTTTGAAAATTATAAAATGCACAATGTTCTCGCTTTTTCGCTGCGCTCCTCGCAACCCCTCACAAATATAAGGAATTCAATATATGAAGGGACGTCATTAAAATGTACATTATCTGCACGAAATTCTCTTTCGTTGGGGGGGGGGGGGGGCTTCGTCGCTATGATTTTTTTCGCTGGTCAGGTCCATCCTCCTTGACAAGAAATAGCCCCCCCCCCCCCCCCCGTGAACAGATTTTTGTTTTTCTAGGTAAGAGCGTCTGCATCAATATTTTCCGTGGTATTTGACGTAACGTTCGTGCTCATAATCATTTCAACATGGTCATAGCAGATATTCCATATCTGAAGAGGCTCTTCATGAACTTGGTTGTCCTTATTTAAACCCTCAGTGACATAGCGTCTAGACATTAAGGGGATGCTCATTAGGAGGGCATCGGTCACACGCGATGCACAAAATTCGGATTAATGTGGCTATTCTTTTTTTAAATTCTTTTTTTTTTTATGAATTGAATTGGTTTATAGTTAAAATTTAATCACGGCCAAAGTCCGAATTTACGGAATCAAAAACATGATTATATACAATTACGACAATCATAAAGTTGGTATACAAATATTCATAGAAAAGTATAAAAATCAAGCAGGATACAAATTATTATATTGTATGAGGAAGATGTAGGCGTAATGGGTTGGATGTTTTCAATATGTATTTACTTCCATATTGTCATTAACAGTGGATCTTTCACACAAAGAAAGATAATACATTAATGACATGAAATTCACAATAACGATAACAAGTAGATCCCAGGACAACGCATTTAATCAAGCAGGGCCTAATGAAGAAAAAAGAAGAAGATAAAGAAGAAGAAGAAGAAGAAGAAGAAGAAGAAGAAGAAGAAGAAGAAGAAGAAGAAGAAGAAGAAGAAGAAGAAGAAGAAGAAGAAGAAGAAGAAGAAGAAGAAGAAGAAGAAGAAGAAGAAGAAGAAGAAGAAGAAGAAGAAGAAGAAGAAGAAGAAGAAGAAGAAAAACATACACTTGTACTGGAATCATTATGTAGGACGCATTATATAATACATTAAAGTAGATAACATATAATATATTATAAGGATATAAATAAGAATTGTTTTGGACCGAAGGGGTGATGTGGTAAATAATAATAATAAGCAAATTGACGACCGAGGGCGACAGACTAGAGTGAGATGGGGAGGGATGAGAGAGGGAAGAGAAAAAAGAGAGGGGGAAAAAGATGAGTGACTTTCAATAAGCATGATAGCGACTGGAAAGAGGAGAGATGGAGAAAACGGCAGAGAAGGAACGAGAAATAAGGAAGAGGGGTATTTAAATTAAGAGCAGTTCAACCGTAACAGTCCAGATTGTAATCATAGGGAATAAGTTGTATGCTTGTTGCCTAATAGATATATTCATACATGTCACAATCATAAGAAGAAAACGAAACAAAAAGAAAACAAATCTTATCAATTGGGGGGGGGGGGGTTCATCCCTTTTACAATGATGTGCTATATTTGATTATGTACATGTTTTTAAATGAGAAGTGGAAATAAATGAAATGAAATGAAATGAAATGAAATAATTACATTATGATTAAAGCTCCATGGGCAGCCTATTAAAAATGTGCCTATAATCCCTTTGTAAGTGCACAACGCTCACGCATTGTTTATGTTGGAGCAAGCAAGGTAGTCCTGCAGATAGGTGAAATAATTGTATGCTTTTTCATAAAAGCATGAAATTTGGTATGTAGGTAGAGGTTGTGATGCTGAATAATTCTGGATATGGGGCCAGATAAAATTTGGGCCCTGGGGCCCGTTGTGCACATTTTTTTTTAAATTGACCCTCTAAAGGTATTTTCCCTTGAAAGTTGATGTCATCAAATCTAGTTTGATATAATGAAATATTCTCTCTCAGGGTAGTTTCCTTCATAATTGCTAAGCATTATATAGGATTTCCGGGCCTCACAAATTCATACAGGTGATTTAGATGCCCATTTCCAAATAACGAGCCATCCCATATATCAAAATGTTACAAAGTCACTGATTTTGTTGAATAGAAGTAAAATGCTTCTAATTGTGATCAGTCAGACATTATGTCCTTGAAATTAACAATATACACGTATGTGGTGCAGGTGCTCATTATTACCTAAAAGGCCCACGAAAGGCCTAAATTAATTTACCTGCAAAGTTTTTCAGTTTTTCATTTTTTCGGTTTTAATTTTTTATGGTAAACAACAATTTTGAATTCAAGGTCATATGAAAAGCCCACCTTAGCAGTCACATGGGCTCATTGGCTCATTTTTCATTGAAGACAATTCTTGTTAAATTTGAAATTTTCCCTAACAAGAAGATGGCCAAATTCAAAATGGCTGCCGAAGTGTTAAAATATTCCTACATGCAAATATCCCTTGAGTTTCACCTTTACAGGCAGTATACTTCTGCCTGTGTGCCAGTGGGATAAAAAGATATGACTATTTGCATTTCAAAGTTTACTCTGTGTCTGGAAGCTTATAACTTAGGATATAAAAGTGTCCAATTTAGTTTAATAGTACCGGTATGTGGGAAATGTCTTTATACAAACATATTATTCTAACTCTAACATTTAAACCATGATTTTCTTCTCCTTGTAGAGCTTTGAACAAACAAAAAACATCAATATCCCAATGAAGCATACAAATCTGATCTTTTGCAAATAATGTTATTCTGCCAAAGTACATGTACACTATAATAAGATGTAAAACAACTAAATAGGCCTAATAGACATAATACTACACTTTGCTCTTTGTCTTTCACCTGCCCGGCCACATTGAGAAATAAATGATATGTCCTTAAAAATAACCATGCTCAAATTTGAAAAGAGGCCAATGAATGACTGTATTTTTACACAGCCACTACTAAAAGATGATAATCCGTAATTCTTCAACACGCATATGAACTATTTTGCACTTTGATGCTTTATTCCAAAATGCAAATCTATCACATGCAAACTACATTTTAACACCTGTGCAATATTTTCAATTCGATGGCAATTTGGAAATGAAATGCCCCACTACTCAAAATTATTCAGTATTCTAAGATACACCTTTACCTTGGTTTCATGGTGTTTAAACAAAGTCCATTGCTGTAATAAACTTGCTTTATGTATGTTTTAGGCAAAAAGTTGCAATATCCAGTAATTTCTACAAAAAGTTCTACCCCAATAGGCCTACTAAGTTATAAGTTTCAAGACACAGCATAGCCACATCTTGAAACACACCAGCGGCCATTTCATATATGACGGCTATCTTGGTGAAATGAAGTGACCCTACAATGTAGGTATTCTGCTTACCCGCCTTGCCAATAGAAAGCCCAAACTCAAAGTTATATGCAAGTAGGCATATTTTAACACTTCAGCAGCCATTTTAACTTGGCCATCCTCTTGTGAGAGAATAAATCAAATTAAAAAAAAAAGAAGAATTTTCTTCAGTGGGCCATCGATGGGCCCATGTGCCCATTAAAGTGGGCTTTTCATATGACCTTAATTTCAAAATTGCTGTTTACCATAGAAAAAATTAAACCAAAGACTAAAAATACTCTTATTTTGCACAAAGATTAATTGGGGTTTTTCTTGGTCCTTTTTGGTCATAATGGACATCTGCAGCACATATTCCTGTTATTTCAAAGACATAATGTCCGACTGATAACGATTAGAAGCATTTTACTTATATTCAACAGATCAGTGACTTTGTAAAATTTTGATATATGGGATAGCCCATTATTGGAAAAAATGGACACCTAAATCACGTGTATGAATTTTGAGGACCCCTGAAATCCTACATAATATTTAGTATATCAGGGGCCTGTAACATAAAGAAATACAATCAATCTTACAATCAATTGGAACTCTTCAGTACATGGTTTGCCATAGACTTACGATTGATATCAATCGTAAGATTGATTGTATCTCTTTATGTTACAGGCCCCAGAACTAGATATGATTAAATCAATTATGAAGGAAATATACCCTGAGATAGCCATGTTTAAAAATAAATAAATAAATAAATAAATAAAAAATGGGCACAACGGGCTCCATTACCCAAATTTTTTGGTGGCCCCATATCCAGAATTATTCAGCATCAAAAACACTACCTACATGCCAAATTTCATACTTTTATGAAGAAGTGTACAATTCCTTCAATTTTCCGCACCAAGCTGCTGGACTATGGCACGTACATGTATGTTCATTAATATCACGTTATAGGCCAGGAGCCTGTCCCGGAATATTCACCCCATTTTACTCATAAGATTTGACCCCTTAAAGTTAACTTAGACCATCTAAGTCAATGACAAAAGGGTTGTCAGCCTGACGGTAGCCGCCGGGTTTAGCCTCCAGAGCCCCCAAAAGAGATCCCCAAAGTCGGGTCGATTTCACCCCATCTCTCCCATGCAACAAACTTTGTCATTAGGAAGTAGTATGACTGGACATTACAAAAGACAAAAGACAAAAGACAAAAAAAAAAGAAAAAATGACAAATTTTCCTTCGGGATGGGGTGTCAGACGGCCCCTAAAAATTGGGGTAAATTTTTCCCCTTGAAGCCCAGAGACCAAATTTTGTCAGAAGGAAGAGCTATGGATGTACATTCCAAAAATATAAAAACGGACAAACTTGTCCATCGGGAAGGGGGTGTCAGACCCCCTGAAATGAAAACCCCAAAGTGCCCTTTGACTACGCTTTGCCCCTCCCCCCCAAAAAAAAACCGCACTGTATCCACAGAAAACCATTTTTTTTACCTTCCGACTTTGATAATTCAAAAGAATTTTATTCAATTCAAATTAAATTTACATAACATAATTTTTAGTATAATAATCTTCTTGAGGTGCAATTTGGTGTTAATTGGTCTTTTGATTAATAAGTTACTAAATTGTAAAAAATGTATTGCTTTCTCAAAAGTAGCCTCCAAAACATTGTTGGGATTATGTAAACACACCCATTGACCATCTGACAAGGCATAATAGAGAAGCTTGCTTGTATTGGTATCTGTGCAATTAACACATGAATAGTACATTTCAGCCTGGCAGTCACATACCACAGATTACTGAAAAGGTCTTTTATCCCTGTTCAGACACAAAACGTTTATACCGACACTCGATAAAGAAACGTCGTATAAAATTTTCATCTTATAGCCTACGGACCGTTCAGACACATATCTCGACCGATTAGAAAATCATCGTATAGATGCGCAGTTTTCCACTGCGCATGTTGTTATGGTCGCCGCCAGTCCCCGCCCCCTGGTAAGGGCACCTTTCGCGCGCGCTCACGTTAAGCCCCGCCAGTTATACCGTTCTATGGTCGCCATACATTCAGACACACACGGAAAGGTGATTCGTTATTGAGTTCCAGTTCGAAACGATGCTCTGACCCCAGTTTCGTTATACGACGTTTCGTTATACGACGTTTCGTTATACGGCGTTTCGTTAGTCAGCGTTCAGACACATAAATCCACAAAAATTCATCGTATAGCTATACCGTTTCGGTATAGCTATACCGTTTTGGTATAAATTTTTTGTGTCTGAACACCCTGTAAGATGGACAATTGGTGTGTTTATGACTTTCTGCCACGGTTGGTCTGTGCTTCATTTAGTCAAAGGTTTAAGATTAGGGGTAGGCTAGCAATATGGGTTTTAGATAAGGTTTTGGGGTAGAGGTAGGGTAAGTTATACTGTTTGGTCCAGGATTGAAATTAGAAATTTGGTAATTCTGATATTCTTATACATGTATATTGTAATTTTGTCTCTTTCTGTACATAGGAAGATCCCGTCCTTTCAGATCTTTGCCCACACTGAAGATACGTAAACTGCCCTGTTTGATAACGACTACTTTTTTATGAAAAGTATACACTGTGCTCATATCAATTAGCACATTAATAAATTTAAAAATGAAATTGTTCTGCTTGGTCAACATGCAGCCTCGTATTACACACTGATGTATTTACTGACACTTCCCCACTTTCTCTTCCTCCCTCTCACTTTTTATTCATCTTATTCTGTCCCTCTCTTTCTTTCTCATAATATCCTAATTTATTTTTGCCATATCTTGTTACATTGTTACATACATTTTGAAATCTAATTATTATTTTTCTTCAGAGGGCGTCCTGGTAAGCCAGAGTCCTCGATATGTATAAACACTGTTTAATGCAAGTTGGACACAATACGGCACGTACTTTACGTTCTTTTCTTCGGCAAGCACATAAGAAATTTAACCATTCAATGTATATCCCCGGAATTTTTTTCCGTGCATAAAAAGAGGTACAAATAAACGCATACTTTCCAACCGTAAAAAGTGTGGGAAAAAAAACCTGAAAGGGGAGAGTATTACGACATTGTGTTTTCTACAGATGAAAATATAGATCCACGAAACTTGTTGCGATAAATACTGGACTTAGAAATTTATAATAGAGGGGTTCTTTATCATTTTATTTTTAAAAAGTAATATTTGATTTCAACTCATAGTCTGACTGGCCACTCCCCGGGGGATATCTGTACTACCTAGAAAAGGATCTAGCGCGACATTGCCACTGTGGACCCTTTCCGTGTCTTGTTGATGGTACGTGCAGAACGTGATAGCACGCATCACTAAAGAACTTTAAAAAGCGAAACTCGAGAGTTGAAATATTAAAGAGAAAGTTGAGTCCTGTTCATGTGATCATTATTTTAAAAAGACATTTCTAGAAGTTCATGAAAAATGGTGGTTATGTATAAGCAATAACATGTATTGTAAGATTTTGGAATCATTAAGAAGATGAGAAACAGACCGAATCTCGTTAAAAACCAGACACAGTGAAAAGCAATGTGAACAGAAATGAATATATGGGACTACACACACAAGTGGCCTGAAAATCATTTTTTACGGACCCTCGGAGCATGATATATCGTTAGATATTGGTCAGTTTGGTTCGGCAAAGTTTTTTCATGATAAACTTCAAAGGGCGGATCTTTTGAAGTCGTAAGACCTGTCAGTCGATAAAACCATACCAAAGCACTAATGAATTTTAATTGAGATCTTAGGTCTGGCTCACACGAGGGGTCATTTCGATTGCCTCTTTGCCTGCGCTTATCGAGCCTTTGAAGTCAATTAACCTATGCCCCAGTTAGTAATTTTTTTTTTTTTTGCTGTTCATTTCGCAGTCATTTTTAAAAGATACCACTCTTTCAGTAGATCGTACCACTCATTAAGTACACAGTCCTAACTTTCACAAATATGACGCCTCATTTGAGACAGGCTTTAGGCCTGTTGCGCAAATTAAGGCGTCATTTTGATTGCATTAGTAGCTGTGTTAATGAAAGTTGTGAATGCAATTAGCACGTACGCCAGTAATGCAAATTATTCTTATGGCTTGTCAAAGACCGTCGAAATCCCTTACGCAATCCTCCGTCAGGCAAATGACGCCTCATGTTTAGCGGGCATGTCATACGTGAATCGGCAGATGTTATGATTTCACTCATAAAACCTTGCTATGATATGACTTTAAGATAAGACCGACAATGAAAGAGATGCAGAAAGAATTCACATCATCACGACGAAGCACCTGGCTTTTAGATATGACTGCGAGGTGAAACGATTACGTTGTAATACATGTACATCATCCAAAGCAGTGCATTTTGTTCAAAGGCAAGAGAGAGAGAGAGAGAGAGAGAGAGAAAAAAAAGCAAGCAGAGAGGCAAATAAACAAGAGTTCGTAGAAAGACCTCAGTGAAGTCCCACTTCCCCATACACACACATTTACAAAACTATATAACCAGGTGAAGGTATTTTGTTCAGTGCTGTCATCACTTCTTTAAAACAAACCCCGAGGTTGGATAAAAAACAAATCTCATGAAATTGCCAAGAAAATCCTTTGCTATAGCCATGCTATACCTTTACAAAGCTATGCCCCTCCTCTTCAATTTTTTTCTCTCTCTGTGCCCCCCCCCCCCCTCGTCTCTTCCTCTCTATCTCTTTCTGCCTACCTGTCTCCTTTCGTTCTTTGTATATGCCCCCCTCTCATCCCCTATCAATTTCACTCTCTTTCTCTCTTGCCCGCCCTCTCTCTTCCCCCTCCCTTTCTTCTTTCTCAAATAATAGAACAGTTACACCGGCAGATTTGAAATAACAGACGGACGATTTAGTCCATCATAAGGAACCAAAGTAGGTCGATTCACTGAAGTTATGGCCGCGGTTGAATCAGGCCACTTGAAGTGCTCAGTTCTTAGAATATTCAGGCCTATACGTCTTCCACGAGGGTCACTTTGGAATAAGCCAAGCAAGAAAGGAGATTTGTGCTTCAAGATCAACAAACACGGATATTCTTATTGTTTCGGTATCTTGTCTCGAGGAAACTTCCAACTTAAAATGAAAAGTTTCACTGAAAAGGTTGGAAATAACGTTCGAGATATGGAAGTATAACGTTTCTCCAGTGCTTTATATCGTCAATCGGTTGAACTGCCAAGCTTCACCAGACGTCACCGTGGTCTTTTGCATATTTTGAGGTGTGGTCTTATTTCTGTTTAGTCTTTTTAACCCAGGGTACTTTTACTATTCTTCATGAGGACCCTGGGAGCATATCATTTCACCGGCTTTAGCTCAAGTATCATGGTAAGGAGCTCAAGCATTCAAGAAATGTCTTCCTACCTGGTAACCATTCACATGGTCTACTTCCCCTGAGTGGAGAGTGGCAAATGTAGATAAATGTCTTACCAAAAGACATTAGCGCCGTGTCATGTACTTCGTAGTCCGGTGATTTATCACTAGAAGACGATACCTCCAAGTATTGATACAATTTTATAAGCTTATATATGCAGTTTGAAGAATATTTTGTCAAATTTACAAGCAAATTTGCGCTTAAGCGTATTATGTTTTATTCGGTAGGCCTAAGTAATTGCAGACAAATAGACCGCTTCTGTAATGTATACAAATTTATGCACATAATTCTCTGAGCACCTAGTGACGAGCTATTCCATTAACGTGCTTTTTATAAATGAGCCTCAATGCTTGGAATCCAGTTTGCATACATTATCTGTTGCTATGTCCGGCAAGCTTTCAGGTTGTCAAGAACAACCTTTGTTTGAAAGGTATGTATAAAATTTGCAACATTACCGAAGCGGTCTATTTTAACGGCACGAAAGGGGCGGATGTGCAGTGGGGTGATAGGAAGAGATTGATAGATTGAGAGAAAGAGAGAGAGAGGGGGGGGGGGGGGGGGAGAGAAAGAGACGTTCATGGGACAAAGTGAAGGAACGGCAGTGTGTCAAAGACTAGCCTCTAACCGAGGCCTCTTGCTGCATTCCCCTGTAAACGGCTGCCAACGAGAACGGCTGCCAACGAGACTACGAGGCGCGTCAGCGCCGAGGCCTCTTCTCACTTGCCCGTTGTACTTAACACTAACAACAACAATTCTTTTTATTTTTATTGAAAAACATCTACCGGAGCGGTAGATCTTAATATGCGAAAAACTTTTGATTGACACTGTGGTACTCCCACCCATCTCTCCTTCCACCAATCAGTGAGCGGGACAGACTCCTACTACTAAATATTAATTTTTTAGATTCACCAATCAGTGACCAGACTTTTACCTTCCATATTAAATATTCATGACACATCGTTTCATCATGGCGGAGACTTGTCGCGAAGAACGGTTGACCAGAAGCCTTGAATTTGCTGCGAAAAAGCTCAAAATACCACATTTCAAGGATTTACAAGTTGAAGCCATTACCAGTGCATTGAATGGGAGAGACGTTTTTGTAAATCTTCCCACCGGCTATGGAAAGAGTGCCATATATCAAGCTCTTCCTTTTTGTACCGATTTCCTGCGGACCGGCCCCACCATCTCGGACGAAACAAGCCCCGCTGCGCTGGGCGCAGTACCTCCTTGATCCCTGTCAATACTTTAAGTTGCTGTGCCAATGGTTCTTTTACGCATGTATACTTTCGCATGGTCACTAAATCGCGACTGCAAATCACACAAGTCTTTGGTCCTCTGTGACAGGCTAATTTACCTTTATATTCTTTCCAATGCGGTACCACGCGTTTGCTTGGAGTGTCATGATTCATGATTTCATCCCATATTTTCACTCGAAATTGCAAAATCAAACAAAATTAACTTATACCAACTTTCCTCAAATCAACTGATCGACTCAACAACACATGCACACGTCCACGCGCGCAAACATGCACAAAAGGTATACTACAGTGTTTACAACATAGGTTTACAATCACAGTTGCTCCTACACAGGGAGAAATATATTTTATTTTTCAACTAGGACTCAATAACAGCCATTTTTTTTCGGCAAAAATGCTATGAAATATAATTTTGTAATGTAAAAGTATGAATATTTGTTCAGATAAATGAAAACAAAAGGAGTTTTGTTTTTTATTACTTTATTATGTAAAGTAGTTCCCTCTAAAATAATGGACGAGATCTTCACCAAACAAGCAGCTCATTGGTCAGAATGCGTGAAGAAAGCAAATCGCATATAATCTGCATACAATTTGTGACGTATCACTACCTTATTTTAATACTGCATATTTAATTAGGGGGCGAGTGAGTAGAGGCCTCGGCGCTGAAGCGCCTCGTAGTCTCGTTGGCAGCCGTTCTCGTTGGCAGCCGTTTACAGGGGAATGCAGCACAGGGTATTGTAGCAAGAGGCCTCGGCTATGGAGGCTAGTCAAAGACAGGACCAATACACTTTTTTTCGGAATGAACCGACGATCAAAGGGTTGTAATGATGTAGGACCTAGGGGAGAACGAAAGGGAAATGTGGCCAAATTAAGCTAATGCTCCTCTGAATCGGATGTATGCACACTCTGAAATTTGTCAATAATAAACGAGGTCCACTCTCGTATTTGAAGTGCATGAGTGCGCAAGGTGTGTTTGATTTGGAATTCGTTTGTTACCTCCAAATGCTCCCGGTATACACCTTTGTTTCAATGAGGCACCAATTTATTTTAAATCAAATTTTGGATTAATACTCTTTTGCATTTTCTCTCATGTATTTATTTCAAAGAAGGATGATCTCCTTTTATTATGTTTTTGATGATGAAACGGGTGAAGCCAAGAGCTTAAAGGGAAATCCAACCTTAATAGCAAGTTGCTTTGAAAGAAAGTGGAAAAATCAGAGAAGCAGACTGGTGAAAGTTTGAACGAAATCGGACAAGCAATAAGAAAGTTATGAATTTTTGAAAGTTGTAATCACTATACATATGGGAATTTCAAATTGGCCGAATAGGTAATGTCACTGTGATGTAGCTGTGGACAACTCCCCCATTTGCTCCAACACACAAAATGACTAAAATGTCACTTTTTTCAAAATATATTACTCATTAGGATCTTTTTCTTTCATGAGGACCTATAACAATATGCTATCCCCAATATATTTTGAGTACTGCCCCGAGGGTAAAAGCGCCTCGAAGAAAACCGCAAATTAATGATATTTTTGTGTACGACAAATGGGAGAGTTGTCCACAAAAATGTCACAATTGAATCACCAAATTGCCAATTTGAGATTTGCATAGATGTAGTGATCTCACTTTTCAAACTTCCATAACTTTCTTATTCCTTGTCCGATTTCTTTCAAACTTTCACCATCCTGTTTTTCTTATTTTTCTGCTTTCACACAAATCATCTCATTACCAAGGTTGGATTGCCCTTTAATTTATCACATTACCTACGGTATATACATATTTGTATTCGAGTACGATGGAATGCTATTTTTTAATCATAGAGTTGCATCAAATGTCTTATACAATGTTTGATTGATAATTACGGATTTTCGTGACCGGAAACAAAACTTAGGATGAATTTTGATTATTACAACAGACGCAAATTGGCTACAAAAAAAAATTAGAGTTACCATGGTTACCCTGGGTTGATAATGAATGAAAATACCTGATATTCCTGTGATCAAAATATGTGGTATGCTTATCTACTGTAATATTTGTCTGTGATATAAACGGTTGGTATCGCTGTCACCTCTGGGTTGTCATATATTTGTTTGTTGACTAAAATCAGTAATCCTGGGTTGAAAATGAACTATAACCTCAGGGATGCTTAAGATAATAATAATAATAATAATATAATGATAATCATGATAATAGTTTGTTTACCCAGTGAAGCCTCATCAGCTTCAGTGCTGTTCTTGCTGAGGGCCCTGCAATTATTATTACCCCAGCAATTGCCAGGTACCCATTTACACCACGGTAGAGAGGGACAAATGTGGGTAAAACATCTTGTCCAAGGATGTAAGCACCCAGCGAGGATTGAACCAAGGACCTCTCGTATGAGAGTCAAGAGCCGTCACCAATATACCACAGTACTCCCACTCAGAAAGTAGGATGTGTTATCTTCCCTGGGTTGTCAAATATATCTCATTGAAGACATCAAGTTCTCTACATAGAATAGGACACAACTCTGGTTTGAAAATAATAATAATATTGATAATAATACTGATAATAATATTTATAATAATATGATAATAATATTAATAATAATAATGATGATAATAATAATAAATGAGAATGATGATAATGATAAAAATAATGATGATGATAATAATAATGATGATGATGTTAATAATAATAATAATAATAATAATAATAATAATATATACTCAGAGTATCTTCACCAGTATTATATACTGTTCTCCCTGAGGGCCCTGCAATCATATTATTACCCCTACTGCAGCCGATCGACCATTAAGGCGCTCAAGCATTTGATAATTTTTTTTTTCCTACCGGGTACTCATTTACTTCACCTGGGTGGAGTGTGGCAAATATAGATCAATGTCTTGCCAAAAGACAAAGAATTAGAATACCTGATATGCCTGTGATCCAAAGAGTTGGTATGGTTATCACCCCTAGGTTGTCAATCATTTTTCAATTATGACTTCAAGTTTCCTAACTGGCTACAACTCTGGGTTTAAAGCGAACTAAAATCCCATAGATGCGTGTGATATAGACAGTTTGTATAGTTATCACCTCTTGGCTGTCAAATATTTTTCAGTTATGTCTTCATGTTGATTACACGGCCCAAAAACAACTCTGGGTTGACAACGAAACAAACCCCCTGGGATACGTAATACATAAACAACGATGTTCCGTAAGGATGTAATATTTTCGACTATTCGCCCTTTGGGGGCTTTTTTTTTAAATTCAACTTAAGAATATGCTTTGATGAAAGATATAATATTTCACTTTTACAATATTTTAAGATGCGTCATCATAATGTATACATATCTCTGTAAGAAGGTCTAGAATTAATACGTCACAATATATGTATATATAATATATATGTAACTTATAATAATAGTAATAATAATAATAATAATAATGATGATGATAATAATAATAATAATATTAATAATAATAATAATAATGATGATAATAATAATAATAATAATAATAATATTAATAATAATAATATTAATAATAATAATCATTATTATAGATATAATACTATTGTATGAATATTGAATATAATTTCATGATACATTACGATGTTTAAGCAGTCGTTATGAAAACTGGATTTATAAAGCACTGTTTCTTCAGAAAACAAAGCGCTGAATGCGATTATCCCGGTAATCATTAGCATGTTACCCTGATAACACACTTGAGCATTATATATCCAGAAAGAAAAAGGTCGGAAGAAATATTGCAATTCCATATGAGTCATGCTGCTATTCCCAACACTTAGTTTGGATTGCAACAAAAAAAATTGATATGTCATCATTGTCTTTATTCAGTTGAATGACAAAAAGACATGCGTACTTTGCAATCTTAAAAAAAAAAAAAAAAACAAACAAAAAAAATCATTAGCTTTTTAGCTTCTCATGAAATCCCATCCAGTGCCCATTTTATGTCACAACTGAATATATCAACGAAATTGAACAAATATATAAGACGAGAACTCATACGTACAAGATATGAATGATCACTATTTAAATTTAGACAACAACAATGTCTGAAATCGGAAAAGGAACTAATGTTTGTTTGGCACGTTTTCTTGATAGCGCCAACTTGTGATGGCCAGACAATCATCAGGTTTTAAAATTGTTCGTCTATTTTTAGCACACCCTTCATTCTCCTGTCGTCCTTTTCTACCTTTCCTAAATCAAGTCATCTTCTTATTGCTATTCCTTCATATTTTCTTTCAATACACGCCCACAAGTGCACGCACACACACTTCTCTCTTTCTCTCCTTCAATCTCTCACCTTCGATATCTCTCTCTTCAAATACATATACATGTACATATAATTATGATATCTCCAGTCTCTCTATCTTTCTCTCTGACTCTCTCATGCACTCTTTCCGATTTCCTTTTTCACCACAGTCTATTCCCCTCTCTCTGCAAATATTTTTTTACCTTTTTCTTTCAGTCACTGTATGTCTCTCTTTCTGTGTCTCTCCATCTCTCTCTGTCACCCCCCCCCCCCCCCTCACTCTCTCTCTCTCGCCCTCCATTGAACCTGTCTGTTTACATAAGTAGTGCTTGACCTTTTGGGATATGTTTGTGTAGGCATCTCCGCTATAATTATCCCAATGAGAGAATAAGAGGACCGCTTTAATCGAGAGAAATTAAGTTTCTTTACCGTGTGGTTTTAACCCCTTGTTCAAACTGAGGTTTCTGAAGTACATAATGTTTTAATAACAGAATATTTCCTCTAATCAATTTAGAAAGAATAAATAGAGAAAAGAGGGGGTGAAAAGGAACATGAACAGAAAACGACACGACCCTCTCCAATCATCGGTAGACTTGTTCATTTGCTATTTATCAACCTACTTAGAACGTTGTCCCCCCCCCCCACGCCCATGTAGAGGTATTGTGGTCTAGTGGATAAGTCACCGGACTGTAGATCACAAGGTACGGGGTTCGAAACCCAGCCCGACATACATCCTTTGGCAAGACATTCAAATACATTTGGCACCCTCAACCCCGGTGAAGTAAATAGGTACCGATAGGAATTTATTCAGTGCCTTCATTATGGCAGCTAGGCTTAGCCGTGGTAATAATCCAAAACTCTTTCGAAGCGCATAGAGGCATTGATAAATATATATAGGTTTTCCCGACCTATTTCGCAACTTTGTCAGTCAAATTCATTTTACGAGCAGTGAATTTAAACGATTGTCGTCATACCTGCTCTTCGGCAGTTCAAATTCATGATCTGTACATTCGAATTCATCTCGGAAGCATTCATATTCACATTTCAGGCAGTCAAATTAACACTCTTTTCGTTCAAGTTCATAGGTCACGGACGTATTCATAAAACCTTCATTCAATTTAGTATCGCATGGTCACGTGATCACACAACAACCCGTTCCTGCCTTAGAATTCATATTGGGCATCCAATTTAGCGTGTTGAGCATTCAATTTAAAATTCCCCCCCCCCCTCCCAACATTATTTGTGATATTTTCCTATTGCCTTGTATTATGTGTTTGACATGATATTTGCCATTCAAGATAGGACCTACATGTTTTGGTTATGGCAAATTTTAAAGATCCCATCGTTTCAGCGAATAAAGGTTTATTCATGTTTTGTCGCGTGGACGTGGATGTATATATAAAAACATGAAACAACTGTAGAACTTACAAATATAATTATTTGCTTTGTAATTGAGGACACACTAAATGTTAGAAGACATTTTAGAAGACAAGAAGACAAACGAAAGCTCATATACCGCTATTTCATGCAGGAGATGATAAAGAAAATGTAACCTCATCTTATAAGTGGATATAAAGAAGGGTTTTAAAATTTACCCTATAATTAGCTATAGTTAGATGAGAGAGAGAAAAAAACATAAGGGAATGCTGTTTTTCTGACATTGTCTACTCCTTCCTCGGGGGAGATGGTCGCCTATGCTTAGGTGCATAGGCCTATATTTTCAAATTAACCCTTCAGGTATATTCCCCAACTTGCCTGGCTTTGGGAAATCTACAAAATACAATCCATCCTTTCAAATTTACAAGTAGCTTACAGGACAATAAAGTCTACTATATTGTGGACTCAAGAAGGAAATTAAATTCGAAATCAGCCTTATTTAGGGGAAATTATAAACAAAACAGGGGGGGGGGGGGGTAATAACTTACGTGTTAAATTGAAAGAACATGTTCCGAATTTGACTGCCAATTTGCGAATTGGAATGCCCGAGGTGTCCTTTCGGCAGTTGCCTATGAATTGGAATGATTCTTACAACGGTGCTAATTTGAATGCACGGAAATGAATTTGAATGATAAAATAGCGAAATCCCTTGCGCGAAACGCTAAACTGAATGACATAAATACACTTTTGAATGACAGAAGATGCGGTAAACTATGTTTTTGCTAAATTGAATGAGCGTTTTATTAAATTGACTGACAAAAGTGCGAAATTGGCCGGGAAAACCTATATTTTGTGGTATACAACAACTGAATATTATTATTAAAATTTTTATTATTATCATTATAAGTATTATTGGTATTATTATCATTATCATTGTTATTAACATTATTATTATTATTATTATCATTATTATCATTATTATCATCATTATAAGTATTATTAGTATTATTATCATTATTATTGTTATTATTATTATCATTATTATCATTATTATTATTATTATCATTATTATTATAACCCCTCAAAGGCTGGGCCAACGCTACGTTTAATACTGTGCAAATACGCCAAAATAGTGTCTGCACTAAATGTGTTCTAGACACTGTGTATACATGTTATACTGCCCCGTGACCGAAAAAATTTATTTGATTTTATTTATTTCTTTTTTCCGTTTCAGTAGAAACAAAACATAAATGATCCATATCTTTTATAAAGATAACAGCGTACAGTATAATAAAATTGACATAACAGAATCAAGGAATAATTTCTGCGAAAAGAATTATTAGGTAATAATAATAATAATAATAATGCTTGGATTTATATAGCGTCTTTTCCATAGGATACAAGGCGCTTGTCAATCAGTCTAATTGACAGAGTTGTACAAGTAAGTTTTCAGGTGTTTTTTGAAGATGTCTAATGAAGCACTGTTTCTTAAAAATGATGGGAGATTGTTCCAGAAACGTGGGGCTAGGGACTGAAAGGATTTAAAGCCAGCTTGTTTATGGGATTTGGGAATGACAAAAGAAGGAGCTGATGCAGATCTTAGAGAATATGACGTTCTATGTTGCTGATTATTATCACAAACCCTGGGTAGTCATAGTAGCAGTGTTATTCTGCTTGTGTTTCATTATATTGGACGAATAAAACATGCCAAGAGGTATACCTTAGTCACGTACCCACAAAATATGCCCAATGCTTTAACCCTTTCAGGACAGGAATTATTTAAGGGCTAGATTGATCACATTTTGTTCTTCAAATTGGCAATAATATTATTTTTCTTTTAGTGCTACATGGTTCTAATAAGGTGTAATATGTCTTGAAAACAATATATGGTTAGGAATTTATCGAAAAGTTGAAAAAATTGCCAATTTTGATTTAAAAAACAATTTTGAACCTCTCAAAGTGTTGCCAATTTAAGAATTTTCAAACTTATTCTCATTTCTAAAATTCTAGCATCGAACGCAATAATGGTCATGCAACAAAAAGGACATAGTTTGTACAGAAATTTTTGCTCTTTCTACTCATGTATCTGGTATATTTTTTTAGAGCTCTGAATCAAAAGTTATTGAGCTAAACCACAAAATGTGGTCGATTGTCTCGAAAGGGTTAAAAGTGGAGACAATTCTTGTACTTGTCAGACAGTTTGTTTTTTTTCGAACTGCGCCTCCCCTTGAATATTAACGATGTTACGAATCAATAAATGGAAGGTGTCGTAAACCTATCATTCATATTGGCTTCTTCTAGTGGTCTGATTCCCTGTCTGGGGGAACCCGTCTTTCAGATCTGATCACCAATCCGTGAAAGGGCAAGTGAACTTGCCTAATATTACGTTACGCCCCTGCAGGAGACATGAATATAAATCACTGAATTACTCTCTTATGTGTATTTCTTCTTGCATTTGCTGTAATAGATTTCTATTGTTCCAGGATGTTTCTTCGTACATGAATTTTGATTGATTTGTGGAAGATAAATTGAAATTGAAAAATATTATAAAATAGTCCCTTTGACAGTTCTATTTAGTCTTTATTAAACCTAGAAAATTTCTTGCCGTTTAAGATTTTTTTCTTGAGTTGTGATCCCATGTGGTTTCCGAACAATTTCAGCTTTGTTGCCGAGAAATCTACTTTAGGCAATTTACATAATTTGCATAAATCTAAATGGCCCCTTCGAGGCAATATTTAGTAGCGAAAGACAACCTACGCAGATTGTGTCAACTGGGGGGGGGGGGGGGGGGGGTTTATAAAGCTGTTCGTAAAGTTACGCATGACTTTACAAACGACTTAAATATGACAAGCCAAATGGGATGCTCAATTATTTTTAACTGCATCAACTAAAGTTGAACTGTGCAGATGTAGATCAACATTCTTATTATAACAAACATTTTAAATGCAAAGTTTAATTTTTGCCATAATTTAATTGAGGTTATTGGAAATACAGTCACACTTTGTTCAAACTTCAGGAAAAACTTTGGGCATCCTATCTGGCACTTCATATTCAAGTCGGCCGTAATGCGTAACTTCACGAACAGCTTTATGAAACACCCCCCTGATCTACGTACTATTCTAGATGCGCGATGATACGTGTTGTTCGTAATTATACTTGCAACCTGTGAGACTACAAAAGGAGGTTTCTATTTAGGGGTTTTGTGGGGCGTAGAATCCAGTTTTAGTGTTATTTTTTTGGCAATTACATATCACTGAGAGTTCATGTAAATAGGCTCTATACCAACTTAATTACATTTGAACAATTGAAAGTGTTTTTAAAACATTACCAAAGAAAGTAAGCCTACTGATGTTGCTAAAGGGGTTTAGAGTGACTATCTTTATGTTTTGATCTTTTCTTTTTCCTTTTTTTTTATTATTCTTTTTGAATTTCTTGTCAGTTTCAGCCACAAAAGGTTAAAGGGGATGAACATAATTATATAAATTTGTATTGAGAAGAAGCAGAAAATCAGGGGAGAATAGTGACAATTTAAGAAAATTCTTATAAAAAAAAAAGAGTATAGAAAGTTAAGAATTATTAAAAGCTGGGAATTTTATTTTGGCAATGCGATCATTATGTGTGATGTCATATTATGGAGATTGAGAACCCTGTTTATGTACAAAATACCTCCCAAACCCCTTTGTCCATTTTAATGACTGAACCGACTTTTTGTCCATGATTCATTATGGATAACATTATTATTTTCACATGCCCTCCCATCACCTGCGCATGGAAAATGTCTTTTTCCAGGATAAGAGTTATGAAAAAGGATACTTTGAGTAATGTAGTAAACATGGTAAAACGAATGGGAAAGTTCTATGACATCACACATCACGACCGCACTATCATGCGAAGGTCGCCGTATCACTAATGATCTCAACTTCCAAAAAATCATAACTTCCTTTTTCTTTTTCTGATTTATCTCAAACTTACACTAAATGAATGTGTTTCTATGATTTTTCTGCTTTCATCCAAAATTATTAATAGTCGGGTTAATTAAACATTCAAACCAACCAACCCACCTTAGTTAAGCGATTCAAGCCCATTTTCTAAGAAAGGGTTGATTCTCATTTAATTCAACGTCATATTTGAACCCTCCCAAACCCTTTTACATGTTTACTTACACTATTTCAGGGGGCGTACTTTAATATAACCAGGGGGGGGGGGGGTGTTTCATAAAGCTGTTCGTAAAGTTACGCATGACTTTACTAACGACTTGAATATAAAGTGCCAGATAGGATGCCCAAAGTTTTTCCTGATATTTTTAACAGTGTGACTGTATTTCCAATAACCTCAATTAAATTATGGCCAAAAAAATACTTTGCATTGAAAATGTTTGTTATAATAACAATGTTAATCTACATCTACACAGTTCAACTTTAGTTAATGCAGTTAAAAATGATTGAGCATCCCATTTGGCTTGTCATATTTAAGTCATTCGTAAAGTCATGCGTAACTTTACGAACAGCTTTATGAAACATCCCCCCAGGGAATTGTTGGTCCATGTTCTAACTGAAGAAATACTCTTCCACTTGATTAAGTATAATTAAGTTGGTATTTATATAGAATTTACGTGATATTTAATTGAAAAAATAACATTAAAATGGATTCTACGTCCCACAAAACAATAATAGAGGTATCAAAAATAATTATTCGACATTACTGCGTAACCTCTTTTCGATGTATCACAGGCTACATGTGCAAGATGAACAACAACAATTGCAGTCATGTATCATAGCTCATATAGAAGAGTAGGTAGATCAGTTGACACATTCTGCGTAAGCTTTCTTTCGCTAAAAGGTCGGAAAATAATCGCGCGTACTTCGCGGCTTGCACGAAACATTCGCAAAACTTGCGTGATCTGGTTGGGGATTTACGAAGACTTTGCGAACATCGCGCACGTTTTGCGCAGGTCCTGCGCATATGACGAAGCTTTTACGACATGTTTGAGAACAAATCGCTCATAAAAAACGCACCGGGCTGCGGGAAACGTTCGTGAGAAATTTTAAATTTTCATAAAATTTCCTCCGAACTAAAAACGACGTTCGCGAACGATTTGCGAAGCTTCCGAACCTACGCGCACGTTTTGCGAACTTTTGCCGCATAAAATGCAACTGTTGGACTTTGCCATTTTTTGACATTCCCGTCCTTCGCAAAAAGTTCGCGAGCCCCGTAAAAAGAAGGTTCGTAATTCCGACAAACGGAATAAGACTTCCCCGCCCTTATCAAAGTTCTCATATCAAAAGAAAATCCTTTGGAGACTATTAAAATAGCGAATTCTCAAATCTCAAATCTCTCTGTGGCCCATTTTTAGGACTTCCGACAAGATATGTTGATCATATTCTATTCGGAAAGAGATATAAACCTCTGCTACTACTGCATGATTCTGGCTCTCTTTTTAACCCCCCCCCCCCCCACCGGGGCCAGGTCACTCCACAATAGTGTGTCCCCTTGAAACTCGGGTCTCTCTACCAAAATAAGTGCTATGTTGAGGCGAAATGAAAGATCACAAGTAATTTAACTTGCCATAATCAATTACACAAATGAGACCGAGAGGGGAATTAATGGCGTCGATTGAAGCCCGCTCTGGCTATTCTTATTGGAGCGAAACATTTATCACTATCTTATTATTTCAGAAAGAGGCCGTCGGCGGGATAAAATGTTACGGTGAAGAGGAAATAGGAAAGGTTGGATGGAAGAATAGCAGGAAAAAATAACTCCTTTACTCAGATGCTATACTTGTACCACACTCTCAAGAGTTGTTTCACAAAAGATTGTATGATATTTGAAAATAATAGAAATAAACGACATACAGATGACCAGAAGGTTGTGATGTAGCCAGGGGCGGCGCCAGGGTATTTTGATAGGAGGGGCAAGACGACCTAAAGATGACGTCATATTTTTTCTCCATTAAATAACAGGGGTAATATAGAGTTATATGTTTAATACCTCTCTTTTTAATACTTCTCTTTCTTCTTTCTTCCCCTTTCTTCCCTTTTCTTCCTTCTTTTCTTCTTTTTTTTTCTTCTTTTTCTTTTTTCACTACTTGAAAAATCATAGGCGGCCGCCCCCTCTGCCCCCCCTGTAGCACCGCCCCTGGATGTAGCCTATAAAGTCTGAAAATGGGTTGAAGCTTTTGTAATGCATGATGCAGTCCTGATGTAAATTAGTGTCTATTCTTTCTACCTATTAGCACAGGTGGCACGCCAGCGAAATATGTATCCATCGGCCTCCACGGCAAATAAAGTGTTAGATACAACTAGTGACAATAATTACATTACCGTGTATAGATGTAGCGTCCACACCTTTTTTTCTTTCCCCCTCTTCCTTTCGCTCGGCAACTAAAAAAAAAAAAAAAAAAGGAGAGCGAAAAACCGGGGGAAGTGAGAGCAAAAAAGCCTAAAAAGGTGCTCCGAGCCGTTATCTTCCTCTCAAATTTGCTATAAAACGTCAAAGTTTTCGCGCTTTCCGAGGGAGGGGGGAAACTCCCCGCTCCCTGCACCCACCCCCCTGGGGAGCACGCTTCCCGTGCTCATCACCAATTTTGCACACTTCGCGTGTTCACAACCGCCCCCCTAAAATTAAATCCTGGCTACGCGATTGCTTTTAGCCACACCACTGTGGCTCGGTCATTAAAAGTGACAGGATCATGTTTTCGTGGTCGATAAGCATGGCATAATGTCATTATATCTGCCTTAATGTAAATCGTGATGGAAATACTAAGTCAACATAAATTTAAAAGAAATAGAAGCCGGAAAATAAAACAGCGTTTGTGATCGATGTATAAATGGAAGATAATAAAGGGAAGATTCCAAGAACATTGGCATTTTTAATGAAAGGTTATAGGAGTATGACTTAATACGTAATGTTAGCCCATTCTACGTACCATCCTCAGGAGAAATGTACAGGAAATAAATCCAAAAGCGATACACCATTTTGTACTGATTCATAACGTACCCCACCCAACCCTTTCTTAACGTTATTATCATAGGCCTCAATCGAAACAAAAGTAATGCCGTAGTAATCATAGTCATAATTTGACATTATCTGTATCATTGCGTAATTAAAAAAAAATCGGACATCCGTCAGCCACAAGAAAGACAGAGAATTCAAATATAGGCGATTCGGTAAAAGTATACTCCAAAACAACCTCCTCGTACCCCAGGAATAGTCTTTTGGGATGTAAAGTGTGGATTCCTCGAGCTCACGGGTGTAAGTCGGGGGAGGGGGAGGTGAGGGGTGTATACATTTCATCACTTTGGGGGAGGGGGTTACAAATGTACCCCTCACTTTACATTAGTGAAAATGTCTCTTTCAAATGCTATTTAAATACTAAAAAATTAACTTTAAATAATATGCAAAGTGTATGTGTATTTGTGTGTGCGTGGGTGTTTGGGAGGATGTGCTCGTGTGTGTGCGTGGGTGTTTGGGTGGGTGTGCTCGTGTGTGTGTGTGTGTGTGTGCGTGCGTGCGTGTGTGTGTGTGTGTGTTCGCGAGAGAAATCTCAGCATCCTACTGCGAGCACCCCCATCCCTACTCCTAGTAACGGATTTACGCCACTGGCTGGTATCCTCTTTTACCAGCCAACTCGCTTCATCATCCATCCCCGCATCGTCTTCCAAATCCGGGGTCCAATCGAAGAAAGATGAGTCTGGAAATAGACAGCTGATAAAGCAATCCGTGATTTCCAGGCAGTCCTTTGCGGTGAAAATTTTCAACGCTTTTCCATTGGATTGCTTAAGGCCCTAATAATTATGCAATACCAATGTCGAACAGTTGGAGGTGTATTTTTAGAATGTTAAGGATCATGATGACTTTCATGGAGATTTCTCGAGAGATCATCCAACTGCGTATTCAATCCAACTCTTCTTTCATTTGAAGGATGAACATAGAAGGTTTTGAGATTGTTTTTGTTCTTTAATAGATTTCTTTCAATGTATATACCAGTGGCGTAGCTCCGGGGGAGCAAAAAGGTTGTGTCCGCTCAATCGACTGACGAAAAGAGAGGGGGAGGAGGAAAGGAGAAAAAAGAAATAAAGGGGAAATTGGATGAGAAAAGAAGGCAATACCATCCCTTTCCACACCCCCTTAATCGATGGCCTTTTTAATGTGTATTTCATAAGAATGATGCCCCCCCCCTCCCCCAATGATGGCGGTCGCTCCTCAATCTCTAAACCCACTCAACGCCACTTCTCTATCTATACCCTTTTCGTCCGTAGTCTCTCTTCTTCTTTTTTTTTTTCTTTACGTAAAGCCCATTTACGACAGAATAAATCAAGCTGCCTAGAGTAGATCAATAATTTGCAATATAATTTGAGTTCATTATCAGGAAAGGGCACACTTTTATTCATTTTCGATATTTGTTATCTTTTTGCCATTATTTAGTTTTGACTCGAAAAATTTGGTAACCTTAAGTTTTCCTCAGTTTTTTCAAATTCTTAAATCTAAATCATTTCCATGTAAGGACAGCACCTTTTTTATTTTGTTATTTATTTTTTTTTATTGTTAGTTCCTATTATCATAATTACATCGCATTCTATCGGTCCTTTAAAGTTCCGTGTAATTCCGCATCCACCCCTTTCTTTCTTTCCCTCCCTGTCTCTTTAACTTTTAACTCCAACACTCTATCCCCTATCTCAATGTATCTCCTTCCCCCTTTTTACATTCAGAGAGCCTGTAAGGTTCAATCTATTAGATCTTAATTAATGACTGAGTAATACAGTGAAGTTGGGACTTCAAATATCATTTGGGTCATTAGTGCCTCGCTGCGTGAAAGCGAAATGAATCAGGAAACACGACATATATACTGATGAGATAATGTGGCCCCAGGGACTTTACTTTAAAGGCAAAAATAGACGTAATTGGTAGGCCTGCATTGCATACTAGGTTCCGTTAGTGTCACCATGTAAATTTGATATTTATCAGCTGATGGTTTTATTCGAATGCTAATCGGAAACAGAAAGAGGTCAAAAAGTGGATTCTTACATAATTGAATCAAAATTATATTTAGTGCCCTATAACATAGTAACATGATATGATCAGTAAAGCATTGAAATGATGATGATGAGGATGATAATAATGATTATAATTCATTAAAATGTCTCATGGATTAACTGCTTCCGAACGTACACTTCAAAGAATCTTGGATAAACCGGAAAAAAAAAGCTAAAACTGCATTTCAAAATTGTTTGGGGGGGGGGGGCAGATAACTGCGACCTGTGTTGTCCTCATATATTTTTCAAATCTAATTGAACGAATTTAAACGATTTGCACTTTTAAAAAAATCTCCAGAATCCCAAAAGAGCGCCTTTTCCGTAGAAAACATGCGTGGAGGCGAATACCATGTGAGCAATAGGGCTATACGCATGATTTGAAACTGTCACCGTACCTTACAGCAGAAAAGTCCATTAACGTCGAAGAATATGGACAGATAGAGCCTATTAACCTATGTCTCAATTCAGCAATGATCCTTTTTTTACGAAAAAGAAAACAACAAAATAGAGAGAGAGAAAAGCATTTGTCGAAACAGAGGCAGTTGCGTAGCTATGGGGATACGAGGAACACGAACCTCAATAATAAAATAGTGTGCAAAAAGAAAAAGGGAGAAATAAAAAATGAGAGAGGGGCCTACAAGATAATTCTGGCCCTGTAACCCCTCCCCCAACCCGCTATGTGTGATTGCTCGCTTGCATGTTATCCATCTAGTGGGACCAGTGTCTGCCCCCATCCCTCGACAAACCAGTGCCCCCGATAGGGCTGGATCTACGCTATGCCATTGAACACGAGTAGAATATCAAATAACATTAAAGGGCAATCCAACCTTGGTAATCATATGGTAATGAGATGATTTGAGCGAAAGCAGAAGATGGTTTTAAAGAAATTGGACAAGAATTTAAAAATTTATGTATGTTCGAAAAACGAGGTCACTTTTGCGAATCTCAAATTGGCAATTTGTTGAGTCGATTGTGACATATTGGCAATTGAAATTTGAAATTCCCATACGTATAATAATTACAATATTCCAAAAGTAATAACTTTTTTCTTGCTTTTCCGATTTCGTCCAAACTTTCACCAATCTGCTTCTCTTGATTTTTTCCTCCTTCTTTCAGAACAACTTGCCATTAAGGTTGGATGTCACTTTAAGAAAGTCATAGGTCTATAAAGGTTTCTACAATGTCTTTTTCAACTCCATTCCTACTATTTCACTCATTTTGTCAAAAATGCTCTTTCAATTGCCCTGGTTATAATGTATTCCTACTGTTACCATGGTTACAACATAATACATATCATACATTTCTGTGAAATACCATAACATCTTCACTTATTTTTCTTAGATTAAAAAAAAGAAAGAGTAATACATATATTAATGGGCATAGGCAAATACAGTGGTGTAGCTACGGTGCGAGGGGGAGGGAGAGTGGGAGGGGAAAAGAGAGCGAAAGAGAGGGAGTGGGATTAGGCAACTTTTAACTCTTTCAGTGCCGATGTCACGTATATGTGACGGATAGACTTGTCATTTTCATTCACCAATTGCTCGACCACAGGAAAGGTATATGGTGGCCAATGTATATCAACATTTTGAGCCCAAATTAAGCATTCTAGTTATATGATTATTATGCTACCATAGAAATTTTCAGAGAAAATTGCAGATTTAAAAAAAAAAATTAACTCATTTCAACATTAAACAATAGCAAACAAATGAGAAACCCCAAAATAATGGACAAAAATGAAACTCAAATGTAATTTTCAATAATTCTTATGCATGAAGTTGGGTAAAGTAATAATGTTTGGTAACATAAGAAATGGTAATAAATTTCCTACAAATTATGTACACAACATTTTGTGAAATAATAGATGGTTAATGACGTGCAGACATTTGAAAAGTAAGCATTGATCACATTTTCGTAAACTTTTGAAGAGAGGTATACCCCTTGGCACAGTATGAGTTAAAAATACGATATCCCTCACACGCCCATTCCCACACTACAGCCTCGTTCTGTCGCATTTTTTTTTTTTTTTTTTTTTTTTTGCGGCGTGTCATTCAAAATATCTAGTGCAGATATTTTGAATGATAGCATTTTATCTATCTAATATTTCTGGTACCCCCCTCTCATGCCACAAATGTTCCTCAGTGGCTGGTTCTACTCTATGCCACTGACTATGGAATGCCCCATATGACACAGATATATTTCCCAAATTATTGTTTGGGGACGTCCCTTCCAAAAAGCACCAGCAATAGGGCGAGTCCAAGGTATTTTGCCCCATATGGTAACGACTTCACCAAAGACTATAGTATGATAGTAAATAACTTGTATCAAATAGGAATAAGATAATTATCAAGGAAAATCATAATATCAACATCAGTCAGGTCCTCATTCTGTGATTTTCGGTAAAGCATGGGAGATAAATTGCCTAAAACATTAGACTTGTCCAATGCCTAGCCATACTATATACCTGTTACGAGTAATGAACAGCATGACATGGATACTACGCACTATGATGTAAACTTGGCGCTCTCGCAGCGCAACGCCCGCACTTTCCGACTTCCAGCTCCTTGCGACTGCAATTTATTGAAACTCCATTCAGACAGATACTCGACATTCGACAGGGAATAACATCCAATTCCACCATCTCGCGAGAGTCCTCTCTACCACTCTCATAGCAGAGCTATTTCCTGGTTTACTAATTAAACCCAGTGTTTCGCATCCGAGGCAAATATACTTTTTGGGACGTGCGCTGGAATCGTGGAATACAGTTGGACATAATTCACGATGCTCTCTCCCCTATACTCGGTAAGTCGTTTAACATCTTTATAATTATTAAGGTGGTTGTGAAGCGTGTGATCTTAATTTAATCGTCAGGAGGGCCAGAAATATTTCTGAAATTACCCTGTGTGCTACAGCGTATTACAAATACATACCAATGTCCCATTTTGGGTCGATGGAACGTTTTTACCTTTATTCATCCTTGTGTGTCTTTATTTGTTTCTTTTTTGATGCAAGTATTTATATCTTTCCAATACTTAGTAGTATTTGGTGACGGATAATTATGATGGACTACCTCCGAACCAGCGAAAAGAGCGAGTAAAACTTTGAAGACTTTTAACCCATTGCCTACGAGAACAGGGTGGCTCCTGTCCTGTATTAAACCTATGGTAAGGAGAGAATTCAGTAGTCAATAGTTTAATTACACCAATAAGCAGTGATGAATTATTAAGTACCAACTTTTAGCATTAAAAAAGGAACGCAACTGGATTTTGTTCTCTGTTTTCTTTAAATTTTGAGGGCCGCATGAAATCGTCACACCGGCCACTATTCAAGAACTGCGGGTTGTAAAGTATTTATTTACATCAGAGCCATTTAGGCTTAACGTGTGTTTGGTTTTATCTGGATGTTTTTATTAGGTGTCATTGTTTGAACACCAACTAGAGATAAACGTGACCAGATTCAACGAACACTAATAAAAATACCCAATAAACGGATAAGTACAATATACTTATGATCGAATGTATTGTATCCTCTTTCATTGCATTTTACAGAGATTAGTTTGCTCAACATTTTCACCGATTAATTTCAAGAACTAAATTTCTTATTTTTCATATCTCGTTATCATTTTGATGTCGTTCCTCAAAAGCGTTTGAAAAATCCAGCAAACCTTTTGAATTTTAAATAGACAAGACGCAATCCAACGGATGGGGAATTGACCAATATTTCAAACGCTTTGGCGAAAAACAGGCGTTATTACACCATCGCCTTATCTTGTTCATTTCAATACACTATAACGACAGTCATGGCAGAGGCATATACTGGTGGTCTATATATTTTGATCGTTGATAAGATGACGCGTGAGGTATACCTACTCCATAGTTATAATATATTTATCCTCAAAGGTAATTCATGTTCTTTTAATTTGAAGCTACATATCAAAATGCGTTGGACTATTTAGTCAGACTTTTCTTTCTTAGATCAATAGCTTAGTGTTTTATCAATGTTGTAGCTTGGGTAGACATGGTAGAGTAAATGTCTGCTACTGACCATGCTGAATTGACATGTATTGAACATTCATCCAATGAATGAAATAAAGTACAAATAATAATAATGTATCATGTTCGTTTTCATTGCTGATTACAATGATGAAAGGACTAGAATGTAGTAATAATCTCAAACAATATTCATTGGACGGTATTCTGCTAAAATTTAACCCCAAGTCTGGGTCTCAACTAAGTTGTTAACGAAGATATTAATACCCTGGGTCTAAAATCGAGTTTTAACGGAGGAAGTTATACCGAGGTCAAAGTTTTCCTTCTGTTCACCAGGGGAGCGTTTCATCAAGCGTTTTGTCAGTGATTTTTACTGACAAATTTGCTCTCAGCCAATCAGATGCAAGGATTTCAGTAGCTTATAACAGTTGTCGGTAAAAATCACTGATAAAACGCTTCATGAAACGCTCCCCTGATGACTATTGATTGTCTTATTAACATAGGCTTTATACAGGGGCCATCCTATTCCCGTAGGCAATGAGTTAAAACATGACCTTAGACTCACCGTCATGTTTAGGAAAACCAGAAACTTTCGCGACATAAATCTTTCGCGAATTTATGACAGCCAATTTTGCTGCAAGAAGCTCTCGCGAAATGCAATAATTCTATGTTGTTTCAATTGTGATTTGATTATTTTGCGGCATGAAGCTTTCGCGAATCTCGACCACTCGCGAAATTCGCGAAAGTTTCATGCACGCAAAAATTTCTGGTTTTAGCTGCATAAGTAGTATATCAACCACAGAGTTCTTTTTGTAACTTCTCCCCGAAATGAGCACACAGCCAGGCTTTTCTTAGTCATGTCTTTGGTTCAGTGTCCTGTAAAGTCCAAAAAAGTAATTAACACAGTATTGGTTGGCAAAACTTGGCTTTGCGTGACGCCAGTCAATCAACAATAGATCAAATATTGCTTTCATTTAGTTGTATCTTTATTGATGTCTTCATGACAGATTCTTGGGGCATCCGTTTTTCCAAAGGTTTGTTAGTCTGAAAATAATATAGATCTCCATATTTCATTACTGAACTTTGGAATTACATACCTTCGAAATTATGAGGCTCGGAGTAAGGAACCTTTTCGGCAAGTTGGGACTAATGAACTTTTGGCGGATCAACGCACCTGCAAATTATGCAACTTCAAAAAACAAAAAATAAAAACAAAAACAAAAACAAACAAACAAAAAAACATTTGTTTACAGTCCATTAAGACATAAATCCCACCATTTTTGTCTGCAAACAAATGCAGTCTGTCTATAGTGATGTTGTTTGGAATACTGTCTTGATGCCATGCCCGGCAAAGTCTTGGATTTGGAAAATTTCCGGCTGTATTAACATCCTTTACTATTGAATCATTGATTAACTTAAGATCCGATGTTTATAAGCTCTTGGTTTCATCCGCTTCCATCACAATTCAAGTCCAAGTTTAAGTTCAAGTTCAAGTTCAATTTTTTTTTAAAATTGCGATAGTTCACAAGTTAACAAATACGACAAATACTTTTAGGGCCTTACGTAAAGAAGAAGAAGAAGGAAAAAAACAAAGAACTCACCCCAGTAAAAAATTATATTGACAATACATCCAGTACTATTTTATTTCCACATTTTTGTTTTTATTAGTTCCCTAAGTGTATTTTCTTATTTTTTTAAATGTACAATAGTAATACGATATCGAGCTTTATATTAAGCATGCACACTATAAGAATTTGCATTTTTATTTATACAGGGTAGCATATTCAGTTATAAAAATGCTTTCAACAAGGCTTGCTAGCCTTCATTATGTACATAACCAATATTTTTCAAGATTGAAATTACAGGGGAAAATTTTAATCCATTCTGGCAATAAGTTACAAAAAAGACATTTCAAATCAAATAATTTCTCAAGCGAGATGGAGTAAATAAAAATATTACAGAAGTCGTTTCCAAGTTTTGATCTATATGTTTTAATGTGTAAATTCATTAATCTCTAAAGGAGTCTGGACGAGATATACAATCAAAAGGGAAATGACCGTGGCCTGGTCAAGGCCCTTTGCCTTCAAAGCAAATCTACCAGCATTATACCAACAACAAAAAATGACAAAAATACAAGAATATATAAAATGACAGACCCACCCGTATAATGATGACGTCTATGAATCATGAATAGTCCGAGGGATTTTCCTGCTGCGACACGTTTGTTATTAAACATTTATCGTCAGCCATCTGGAAGTGAAAAAAACTTGATCCCTAAATAAGGGCGTCTCGAAAGAAAAGCAAACAATTTTGATTTATGATGAAAGCTATCTCCTTTTACTTTACCCTTTGAGTGCGAGCCCGCGCACAGCGATTGTTCTCCCTGTGACGGAGCGATTTCGGTTACATTGCCGGTAATGGGAAATTTGCCGGTGCTTTCTACTTTGATTGCTCCTTGCACCTCACTCGGTCATTTTCGTCATTTTTAGTAAATGTAAACATGAAAGGTCAGACTTTCCTCTTTCTAAAAATATAACTTTTGTTCATCGAAACAAAAAATAAGGTTTGTTATTTTAGAGGGGAAAAGCCGTCTTATTTTGTTGAAGCTTCGCTTCCTTCCTTTTCAATACACTTACAATACAAATTGCGTAAGCGCCGTCGCACGCGCGGTTCGATCGATACCCCATTCACTGGCCCCATTGTCGTCTGCTAAATGCTCGGCCTATTATCACTCGAGTCATAGACCCTACATTTTACATGAGTTTCCGACGCATTCTGACCAACATCGTGACATGATCACAGGTATAGGCATTCAGGAAATTGAATTTTCAAATGAACATCATGTTACTCAATAAGACAAAAATAATCCTATTCACTTTCGACTTCATTTCTCATAATTTGTCGTAATTATTTGCTTTAGTTTTTGTCTCCCGCTTTATTCGTTTATTTTTCTCTATCTATCCATCTATATTTCAACCTTATTTTCCTATGTAGTTGTTGTATCAATAAGAAAATGATTAAAAATTGTGTACGCATGTTTGATTTTTTTTTTTGTAATGGGAAAAGAGCTAAATGAATGATTGGAACAAAATAATACTTTGTAACATCTCAATGCCACTCTCTCTCTCTCCTTCTCTCTGAATTCGTCAGGAATTTCGTGCAATTAGAACTTTGTTTCAGTGCAAGTTTTCTTTTGAGGGGTGAGACAAATAAGGACTTATTCGCCGTATCAAAAAATTTGATCGATTTGAAAATAAAGAGAACAGCAGAAAAGGAGCATGATATTTTGAGTATAATAATTCACTGTATATTACGAGACAATGAGGAAAAAAGTGAAAACCGAAACACAACAGTTGTGGTTGATATTGATGAGAATCATAAACAAACTAAAACGATGAAGAAATATGTTTTTAAAAATTACGGCGATGGGGGGGGGGGGGGGGGGGGGGGGGGGGGGGGGGGGGGGAGGGGGGGAGGGGGGAGGGGGGGGGGGACAGTGACAACCATGGGCGGCGATCCCGATAGTATAGCAACCAATGGTAATGGCTTGTGCCCCCCCCCCCCCGGCAGTGAAAAAAAAAATGGACAAAAAAGGACAAAATATCATGTCAGGTAACACATTTTTTGAAAGACGAAACATTGGTAAACCCTTACATATCGACCTTGGAGGGGGGGGGGGGGGGGGAGAGGGGAGAAAAATCATGATCATTCAGAAATTATAGATAATGCCAAAATAAAGAAATGTAAACAAAACATTACCTTATCATATTTTTTTTTCCCCCCACTATTGCCTCTAATGCTATTTTATGGAATAAAATGACACGGAAGATACCAAGTGAACGCAAACTCCGCACATAATGTAATACATGTACAACTATGATCGAATATAATATTTTATGTAGCCCTATTGTCGAAGATAGACAAATAAGGGCATTCTCATACTCTCGAAAGACCTCAATGCGAGCACAGTATTGTTTTAATAAATCAAGATGTTTATAAGAAAAAGATGTGTGAGTTGTAAGTTGATTCTGATGTAGGCTTACAGGTGAGTGACCAAATCAAGATATCATTATAAATTGATGTTGCAGTATCTCCAATAACAACCCCTCCCCCGCCCCATTTTTTTTTTTACAGCGGATAACAGAATCGGGAATAGATTATAAAGACGCATTTAATTAAAGCTTTCAAATAGGCAATGCGTGTTGTGTTTATTATCCTTTTGACACAAATCCCAGTCATCAGGATAAACATTTAACGGGCTGTACTGAAATTCATTTATACGTGTTCGTCTCCATCTTTGGTCTCTTTCAACCAATATATTTTGTCTATAAAACTTTGTTAATTCTCGTTTCATGATTGAAAAGTTTTGTATTTGACATGTATATAAATATATAATGGTGGTGATGATGATGATGATGATGATGCTAACAAGGATAATTAGTAGTAATGATAATGAAGATAATGTTGTTGTTGTTTTTTAAATCTTTCTCTCTAATTGCAAGGAACTTGTGTTTATGTTGCTTGGCATTTTTTCAACATTGGCCGAACCTTCCTTCACAGGAAAATTCTCATATTTATGTCTATTCCGCCGGAGTTACTCAAGACAAGGGTATCCTTCCGTAGGAAGAGATAGAGAGAAGGGTAAGGGGGGCGCTTTTCAGAACATGAAATATGAACATTTCATTTGCCGCCTAAAACCAAGACCGCTTGGGATTTGATAGCTATATTTTTTTCGCAAACATGCTCTAAAATGGGTACATGCCCTCTTAAACGTAGGTCAGAGTGGCTCTTTGTATTGTCATGTATTCAGTAGATTGACCTCTTCTTTGAAAACGCTAATCTTCCTTTTAATAGTAGTTGCTTTGGCATTCTTTTGTTCCTCTTATTAGGGTGGGGCCTGCATGGTCAACTCAGCTGAGATAAGCGCTTCATTTTGAAAAGAGCAGATCGATGGTCCATTCATGAATGATGAGCTATTTGGTCAATTTGGTAACATGAAAGGAGTATTGTCAAGTTCGTTCTCTGGTAAATGATAAAAGGGAGAAGAATCACCATGACCTTCATCAATGTATACTTTTATAAACACACAGTATAGGCTCCATATTGAAAGTAAGGTCATTTTACACTGAAGACAGCCAATTCAAATTCATCAAAATAGATCAAATGAGGTGTAAACCATGATGCATTTGATATATATTCGATTGTGCTTTATATAATTATACTCCATCAGAAATATAACCCCAGCACTTTTCTTATTATAACGTGCATAATGTTTGATGCGATATATTCATTGAAAATGCAATGTATGCCGCATACTTTCCTAACCAATGTTTTGAGTGGTTATTTGTGACCAAGTGAAACAGGCGTATCACAAATTTGTTTAAAATGAAAATATGATTATCATCATATAAAATGAAATACATCACGAGAGATGTATCATAATGCATTTTTATTCTTATCATAGATCTCCGAATGTTTAAATAGCCTTTTTGTTGTTTTCATATAATATTTTCCAGCACTGTATCTAAATCTATTTTTATGTAATACATTGACGTAAAAGATAAACGCGGAGCCAAAACCTTAATTCTTTTTTTATCTTATAGATAACATATGAAAAAAGTCAGTCTGATTTTCATATCTTTATATCCCTTTAAAAAAGAAAGTCCGATCGTGTGTCAATGGGAAAAAGTAAAAATGCATTTTTGTTCATTTCTTAGGAGTAGGGGCAACCCGAAAGGAAAATGGGGAGCGAAGTTTACGAGGGTTTTTTTTTTTAGACGCTTTATCATAAAACTCTTTATTTTGTAACTCTTCTTGTAGGTCGGTGGAACTATTTGGATAAAAAAAAAAAAAAAAAAAATATATATATATATATATATATATATATATAGCTTATATCGGAAAATATTGTAAGAATGAGGCAAGAAAATAAAGCGTCAAAAGATAGGGGATTCTATACTTTTCTAGAAATGAATCTGCGTTTTATTCCTGCATTTCGTGCAGTTTTTCTTTTGAAGGGGTATGGCTAATAAAGAGTTATTCCCCGTATCTTGGAGTTTGATCGCTTTGAAAAGAAAGAGAACAGTAGAAAAGGACCTTGAAATAGAGAGTGTAGTAATTCATGTTACGAGATAATGAGAAAAATAATAAAGAGAATGAAACACAGTAAAAAAAAAAATACAGCGATTATAACAAGATCCCAACAAACATGTATCATGTAAGGATAATTAACACAACAAAAGAACGCAAAACAGTTATTAGCTATATATAATTATTTAAACTTTTAAAATTCAAATCGGAAATGACAGAGACATAGCAAAGCAAAATAGAGGTAGATCCAGGATTGTCAAAAGGGGAAAACAATTCCCCCAATAATCTACGAAAGGGCAAATTAGGTTTTTAAATTTTCATGTACTTTTTATTCGTATTAAATATTTTATATAGAGGCAAGGCGGAGGGGGCATAAATCATATTTTCCATGTTCATTTTCGTCCAAAGAGGGGGGGGGGGGGGGGTGTACGGGCTCATTATCTACTTGGTCCGCCACTGAAGCAAAGAACACCACAAGACTAAAGTGAAACAGGTACATCGAGATATTATCAAAATGGATAACATTGAAAAAAAAATGGTAATAAATAAGTATTAGAAATATCTTTGATGGCACATATATTTTAAATTGTTTCAATATATTTGTTTCTAAATCTTTTTATGGAATGTGATGGCGTCAAAGATACATGTGGAGGCAAAAAGTAAATATGCGTTGAAAATAAATATTCATATTTTGTACTGCAAAAGCGTACATTCCCCTTTTTAGAAAATAGAATTGAAGACTACATTCACAAATACATTTCATTATATTTGTGTTAACATAATTCATTAGGGTTTATTTTTCGTTTGTTCGTATAATCTGTCTCTGTCTATTGCAAGTAGTGTTATCACTGATAGTATGACAACTCATATTTACAGTGCATTCTATGAATACATGTGTTAGTATGTATTCAGTAGGTTTGGCATCCTCTTCTTTCAAAACGCTAATCTTCGTTAGTAGTTGCTTCGACATTCTTTTGTTCGACATTCTTTTGTTCATTTTAGGGTGGGGTCCGGTCCAAGCAATTGAGAAGCATTTCATTTTGAAAAGAGTAGATTAATGGTCCACTCTTGAATGATGAGCTAAATTGGTCAATTTCAATTTATAAAATGAAAGGAGCTTGGTCAATGTTTCTTTCTTATGAACTTGGATTAAAAGGAGCGAAGTCGAGGCTGTAGCCTGTATAATGTGGTCAAGATCAAGAATGCATACTCTTCGTGGCCGGCCGAACGCGATGATATCACGTGATCGGAGCGGACACGTACGCGTTCGTCTCTAGGTATACGGGATTTACGATCTCAACAAGAATTTCGGGTAAAGTTGAAACGAAATACCTTTTTCTCGATTTTTTTTCCACGTAACCTCATATTTTTTTAACGGGTTTTGTGAATGAATATATCTACATAATACTACTAAGAATTTTAGCGCATAAGAGCCGATAGTTAGCTGGAAAACTTTGTCAACATATTAGGCATAAATCTCGGCTTCTGTAGAAGCCCTCCGTCACAGACTGAACACCTCGCTCGGCTTCTGTAGAAGCCCGTCGTCTCCAAAGGGTTAAGGAATGAGAGCCTTGAAGAGGGCTTTCTAACCTCTTTAGGCCTCGCTCAGACATAATCGGTGAACCGTTTAAAAAAACAACAACAAACAAACAAACAAACAATAAACAAAACAAAAATACAAACGCCACAGCAAAATAAAACGAGATAAGCATAGTACGATTCGCATTTTGTTACTTACAAGACATGGAAAACTGTTCATTTTATACTTACGGGCCTTAGATAATTAAAAAAGGCATCTGTAATTCGCTTCTACATTTTCTCATCTCCATTTCCCATTCATGTACACATAAATTGCATTCTTTCTTTCTTTTTTGGTCAGAAATAAAGATATCCTATTTTATGTAACATTAATAAGTTTTAAAGGTTTCAGGAATTTCTCAAGCTATTTTTCTTTATAGGTCATGATGTAATTTTTGTAATTTTTGAAAATGCATCTTTTAATATTTTCTCCTTGCACGACATTTTCTGAAGAACAAAAATGGGTTATTCGACCATGACTTCCATTTCTGTTTTCTATTTACACAACTTATAAATTCCATGTATTTTGATAATGAGGTATTAATCATCAATTGTAAAGCATTCACACTTCTTTGAAAGCTCCTTCACACTTTTACTCACACTTTCAAGGAAACATTTAAGGGTAGAAATTAAACATGAAATATGCAGTAGCACCTTGAAAACGACATGGGAAGCAGTAACCCAGAGCGGTGGCGTAGCGTGTGTCAAAACATTTAGGGGCACCTGCATTAAATGCGAAGAAACAAAACCATTGATTAAGGGGAGGGTGTCCTTTTCACGTTCCTTTCCTCCTCTCTTTCTTTTCTCCCCCCTTTATGTTAGTTGGGGATCCTATATGTAAGTACGCGGTCTCCACTATGACGCTTTAAACGTAATACCCCAGTCACATCGACGTGACTGGCACACGATCGACAAGAGGCCGAGCAATTAATGACATTACCTCGAATGGCCAAGAATCGATCGATTTGGAATCGCTATGACTGCGGTATAACATACACACTAGCCGAAGCGCAATGAGGAGATCGATTAAAATTATGCTTATTAATTATAATTTTAGCATCATGAAGGTCAATAATGAGTAAGGTATATTAATCTTTATCAAGACTGTAGATGCAAGTCAGAGCCTACCTTCCAAAACGAAGTAAATGTACCAGCTGGCTAAAAGTAAACATTTCCAAAGCGTTGATGGTCGTGATGGTAAGATAATGCAATCTGTATCCAAGTGTTTATTTCCACTTGCTGTATCTGTTTATCCATAACATAAAAGGGTTTTACATGTACTGTTGAAAAAGTTCTGTCCCTCTAACGTTGTGTATTTTATGCAATAGGTAATGTAGACAAGGCTGAAGTATTTCACAAGTGGTCTCAATTGGAGAGTGAGCACTGCGAGTAGAGTCGTAACTGAATCCAACAGCATGCGTAGCAATAATATACGGCAAAGTGCTTATTATACCGGATATTGGTAAGCCTAAAGAGATCACGTATACATACCATGCAGATTACGTTAATAATAAGAATGATCAGTTATTATCAATGATATCACAGAGATAGGCATATATTAGATATCTAATTGCCCTCAAAGGTTGATTACGGAATACATAAGGATTGTAGTATATTGTGATGTTTTATTTTTAAATCATCTAAATTATAACAAATGGACGCAAACTTGCTGAAAATAACTTTGTGAAAAGCACCGCTGAGATGAATACATATATTATATGAGTATGTAGGACTACAGACTTGTGGTTCATATTTCTTGTTAAAAATGTTAACGATTTCTCGACATAATGTGCCTATGAGGACACTTAAAGAGCAATAAGTCTCATGAAACATTGTCAAATTCTTTTTTTTTTCAGAGAGGAAGAAAACGAATGATAAAGCGCACAATTTAATTTCTCCTATATCAGAACTCATCTTCATTGTGATATGTTCATTGCGAATCACAAAAGTCGTGTGTGACACTTATTTACTCGACCATTCAACATGTTCATAGGGAAATCCACCCTTGGCAGGGAGTTGATTTGGACCAAAGCAGAAAATCTAAAAAGGAGATTTTGGAAGATTTGAATGAAATCCGATTATTAATTTGAGAGTTATGAATTGTTAAAAGCTGGAATCTCTATACCTCTCATGCCTATGTGAATTTCAAATTGGCCGATTAGTAATATCACTGTGATGTAATGTCGGATAATTTCCCTATTTATTTCACTCCACAAAATGTCAAAAATATAATTTTTCCAAAATATTTTCTTTATTGGAGGACCTGTAACAACATGCCCGGCAACATGCTATCCACAGTATATCAAAGTAAAGCCCCGCGGGCAAAGGTATTTAGGAGACAGCGGAAAATTAAAAATATTTCTCTGCACATGTTTTGCAGAGATAAGTTTCCAAATGACGTCACAGCATCCAATCGTCAGTACGAGAGTCCCATATATTTAGGGATGTCATTTTTGAAACATTTATAACTTTGTTATTGTTTAAATAATGTATTTCTATGATTTTTTTTTCTTTAAAAGTAACTTATCAATAGGGTATGAATGCCCAGTAACTGCTCGTTCTTTGAGAACCACTGTTTGGTAGTGATAAAGATGAGCTGTCATAATTAACTCATCTATTTCTGTGGCGGGTTAACAAAAACTAAATGTTATCAGTCACACCCTTATATGTATGTATGTATGTAAATAACATTACCATCTGCCACCATTATCATAGCACAATGCATGGGCCGCGGAGCCGGTGGGGCGGGGGGGGGGGGGGGTGGGCGCCCCCCCCCCACTTTTTTGAGTAGACACGTTAAAAAAAATGCTTAAGAAAAAAAGTTAAGAAAGTGTTAAGAAAAAGGCTCGAAAATTGTCATTAATGAGTGAAATCAGATCAGCCTCTCCACTTTCAAAAACGCTCCGTGGCCCCTGCAATGGTGCTGAAGCAATTAATATAACTAGTAGACAAACATTTATCATTATATCAATGCCCTTATCTCGTTACAATGAAACACTAAAATAGTTTTAATGGCGAAATATAAATAGTCGAGACTCTTCAGCGTGTTGTATAATCGATGTTTAGCTGTCATAAACATAGGACGTCAATATTCCAAAATAATGAAACATAACGATATCAAACCTCAAAAATCTGCTTAGAATGCTTCACTATTTTTGGAGTATTACCCATTTTCGGTCAAGTGATTCTACCCTGAAGGTTGAATAATTTTGATAAGGTCTAGGAGTCCGATGATGTTTTTGTTTGCTATAAACATCGTCATGAAAATGGATGCTTGTCAAATATTAATAATGGGACCTAGAACGATACACATAACAATTCATCACTGGGCCTTATTATTCGACACCCGCCACCTATACTGATTTCCAATTCTAATGTAATGGTGCATTTTGCACCTCTAACCATAATTGACCATTGGTCATCTGCGTACATGCCTTACATCGCCTTCACGCTAGTAAAGGTCAGGTACTCAGGCGAAGTACTGGGCCGCTTCTGAATTTCAATTAAGTAGTGTCCATGTCCTAAAGTAAGGAATACTACATGATTGAAAAAATGTAGTCTCACTTCTTAATTTTTTCTCATAGCGAAAATCATATAACTGCAATTGGTTGTTTTTCTGTACGATCATTTCTTTATTTCTCTTCTCTTTCACGACATAAGTATCACATTAGCACATGTAGGTAGTGTATCATGGGTCCATTTAATGAGAGGCACTGGTATGATGAGGGGGGAAGAGGGGGTCTTCTCATAACTCTTCTGACGGTTTACTAGGCCGACATTGTCGGTCTCGTGGGCTATCTGTCTACCGTGATGTCCAATTTGGCAAACTAAATGGGGTTCTACATTCCGTTTATTACTAGCTCCTTGGTTCTGGAGGCCCTGCTATTGATATTTCGGAAAAATGACGTTCTATTTGAGATTTAGAATGATGTTTTGCTATTACTCTGACTGGATCTTGACAGAGGACTGTGTTGAATAGTCAAAATAAATGTCCCTAAGTCTTAAACGTACATTTATTTTAAGTTTAACTGTATGCAATTGTTTTTCTCGTCGTGAATCACTATTTATATAAATCAATTGCAATTTGGCGCCACTGCCATGAATCGTGATTAAAAAAAAAAAAAAAAAAAACCATAAATGAAATGAAATGCACCTTAGGGAGTACTTGGCGTGCATTGTAAAAGACGGAATCGATTCCAATCAAATCCAATGGACCATGTGATAATAATACTGCGGTCAGTTTCGCAGTACGGGTCCACACACTAAGCATGCTAAGTAAGGGCATCAAGATACGAATCAGATACGAATTAAGAAGGTCATTAATTAGGGCAACAATGAAGGAGAGGGTCATAGTGTCTTCTTTTCGCTTTCCCTTTTCCCCTTTTCCCTCATTAAGCCCCCCTCCCCTCCCCCGTTTTTGCCATTTGATAGTGGAGGAGGGGCACTTGCCCCTGTGCCACTGTATATAGGCCACTTATTTCAGTAACGTAGTTAATCTGTTTCAGAACTATATTAAAACATAACTATATTAAAACATAACTTTAATAAAACAGAACTTGAAAAGAGCCAGAAAGAACAATATTGCAAATTATATCAGAGACAACTCATATGTAAAGAGAAGTAAATACGTTTGATAAAATGAAAAACAAAAGAATACAGGAAATTTGTTTTGTTAGTAAAACTACGTGATATTATCCACCCCCCCCCCCCCCACTTCTGTATTGTGCTACATGGCTCCCTACCTCCTACCTTAAGGAGTGCATATCTGGCATTTGAAACGCTGAACTAAAATATCTGGCATTTCAAACGCTAAACTAGAAGGAAGCAAAAGAGTCATAAGTGATTGATTAACTTTGTGAAAAATTGTAAAATCAGCTTAAATGCCAGTGAATTGTGTGCAGTCCTCTAACTACATATATAATTAAGGATATGTGAAAGTATGAGAGAAAATGGAACCCGTTTACTATCCTAAAAAAGAGAAAATCGCGATCAATCGCTAGCGCAAGTCGCTCGGCTTCTTCGCTGCGCTGCAGTCACAAAAACCAAGCACCAGCGCTTGGCGATTTCAGAGCGGGTTTCCAGCCCGTACGGTATTCTGTGATAGAGCGAGGTTTGCCAACCGTAAGAGTTCTTTAGGGTTCGGTGGTACTCTATCCCGACATCAATGTTCAATCGTAAATATCTTGATATATAAACGACCGATCAGCTTATAAAACTCAGGCGATTCCTGTCTGAGCTAAAGGTTTGCAATTATGATTACAGCATTAGCTGGAACAGTGATTTTTTTTTTCAATCCTGGGCAAAGTTAATCAATGCCTTAATACCACGACAGTCTGTGTCTGTGATCTGCTACATGGACAAACGCAATTACATTGCGCAAGATAATGACGATGCCATATCTGCATTTAACATAAAAGTATATTTTATGTCTATTAGATTGTCTGCCAGTCCAATTGATTAGATATGGGCAATGAGTACATGACATGATATTGATCTACACTGTTAGAAATGTAATAGTTCCTAATGTAATAATGGATCACACGTTTATCTCATCACGTTCCATTTTTTTGTGTTTTCTGGTATATGTAAGTAATCTTCTCTCTCTTTCTTTCTCTTCCCCCTTTTACTCTCCCTGATTTTTTTTTTCTTCTGCCTTTTGCTGCAATTTTATCTAATAAGATTCCTCATTGCTTAATCAAAACTCAGATCTGCTTTTTTGTCTGTTTGCAACCCTCCCCCAGACGTTTTATTTTTTCACGTAATTTGCTATTTCCTCACTCCTTTTCCTACTTTCTCACTATATCGAAAGGGCCTTCGTAACCCTTTAAAGGTTGTCAATAGATATTTATTCCAAGAAATTACCATCTACACGAATGCATACAAAGAAACAATTTCATATGAAATAGTAATACAATGAAAAGAGTGTTTAAGAGCTCAGACATGACTATTGCTTTCCTTTTAAACAGAACTCGAAAAATGATTCCATGTTTGCAAAAATAAAACAGGAAATAATACTTGCTTTCATGTAAAAAAAAAAAAAAAAGGAATCTATATTAAGCAAGTTTTGAATAAGAAACATAACCTGCAAGTGGATGTAATAATTATGAGTTTTATTCATCATAAAGTGTAACTTTACTTTTCCTTTATCTTCCATTAATCTGACCGTATACTCGCCGGGAAATCTGAGTCAAAACCTCCCACTGAGGCCTTGTATAAAAGAGGCTTAATTCTCCACAACCTACTCCCTTCCACATAAATTAACATCCCGGTACCACAAAGCCCCTCTCTCTCTCTCATCTCTCTTCCTCAAATATATGTATTGATCAGCGTTTAATTGATGAAAAACAATGGCAATACTGTAATAATCATCCGATCATGCTCTGACATTACATTACAACTCTCACCCCACCTCCCCCCCCCCCTCTCTCTCTCTCTCTCTCTCTCTCTATCTCTCATCTCGCTTCCCCTCTCTCCCTCTCTCTCTCTCTCTCTCTTTATCTCTCTCTCTCTCTCTCTCTCTCTCTCCTTCCCTGTCTCTCCCTCCCTTCCCCCTCTCTTGCACTGAACTTTAACCCTGATTATATTTATTTTTCTCTCGGGACAGCATAGGATTCGTAAGCTTATTTTACTTTTTCCTCAGTATTCATGGTATTAGAAAGAAAACCGGATTGTAGTCGAAGGCTTTGGCGATGTCATCTTTAGTCTCCTGCTTTGGTTGCGTAGAAGAGTCGCTTATCACAATCTCCTTTAAGAAATCCTTCTTATTCTTTCTCGGAGATGAGAACAAGAACAAATGCTTCCAAAAGCGTCTAATGTCCCGAATAAAATGCTGGAGCTCCTGCAAGCCTGTAACGAATCCAGCGCGAAGAGAGATTGGCGGATTAGACCGAGAAACCAATCCCGAAAATATATCAACAATCTTCTATGAAAAGTAAGAAACGTCAACGGGGAAGAGAAATGGATGCAGGTAGACAGCGTAACAGAAGGATAGAGAGAGAGAGGGGGGGGGGGGGGGGGGGAGAGAGAGGGGAGGGGCGTGATGGATGGTGTGAGACTAAAAAGAGGTGGGGACAGCATTTTCTAACAAAGGGTGGGGGCAGGGGAAATTTGCCTTCTCTGATTTTCGACCAAAGAAAGAATTTCTACCAAGAAAAAGAAATGAATCAATTTGTTCAAATAGTTAGGAATTCTTTTTTTTTTAATTCAAAATCTACAAAGTTGCTCTAAAACTCAAGAAATATGCATATATTCTCAAACATTTTCTGCTTTGTGGCAACATATATCCTCGCATATAAGAATGATGTACTCTGTACACTAAGTTGGAAATAAATGTCATTAAATTGAATTGAATTGAAAAAATATTATGAAGCGTAATCATGACACCGAACCGTAAATGTGCACATAGGGGTTTACTTCCTAAATGAAATTAAAGTATAAAATATTTTATATTAGACAGAGGAGTGAACCAGTTATATAACGTCCTGAGCCACCGCTTCATACTTAATTACATGTTGTCTTTCTTGCGAACACTTCGAATCGGCATTGCCTGTGTGATTTTGTGAATAGTACCCCAGTATGACAATTATCTGCTCATGTGATTAAATTTCTACGAATTACCGGCCAACATTTAAACCCATCACTACCCTACCTGCCGAAAAATATCCATTAATTAAGATGAACTACGGAAATTGTCCATAGGTTCCTGCCTCATTCGCTCAGTGCTTTGGCGGCACGTTAATACTTTATCAGAAGCGCATGTATACGCAACTAAAATTAATCCCCGAAAATGAACAGGCGCGCTTTTAATTATGGAGATGCAACTCTATTGGAAGCAACTTTATCTAAAACAAGCTTTCAAGACCTTTAATCAGAGGGAGAGTTTTCCCATCTTATTGTCTAGTAATTTGGGAGAGCTTCATTTTCTAGAGTTTCTTAGCTGTCTTAGCTAAGGGACTGACATAGTGAATTGATATGGGTTAATTGCTGTCTGAAAATGATGGGGTAAATTAATTGTTTTTAATATGACAAATCACCAAACGAAGCCGATACTTACACCCATTCTCCATCTATCCCTCTTTAACTGTATCTCCGCCACTCTATCTCAGTGTTACTATATCTGTGTGGAATAATGATAATAATAATAATAATAAAAAACTTGTGTCTCCCCCTTCGCCCTCCCCAACTTCTTTGTGTGTTGGCTAGGAGTTTCTTTCTCTCTTTCTCCCCCCCCCCCCCCCCCATCTCTGCCATGATCGCAAAGACTTTCCGGAAATTAACCCAAGGACAATTTCAACTGTTCAGTAGCCTATTGTATTTATCTCCCTCCCTCCCTCACTCTCTCTCTCTCTCTCTCTCTCTCTCTCTCTCTCTAGGCTCTCAAACACACACACACACACACACACCAACATGCAAAACCACCTCTCATTCCCTTTTCACCCTCCTATGTCATCGCACACCGATCGATCTCAACCTGCAATAGCAAGAGGGACTTTTAGCCTAGCCTAATCCATCCTATAGCTCTCTCTAGGGAACGATAGCCCACAGTATAATTATCCTCAGTGAGGTAACTCTGTGGCAGTTTGGAAATGCCTCATTGGGTTGACTTAGCCCTGTTTACTATCGATGTGAAGAGTTGAAAGTTTAGAGCTTGTTATTATGTTAAGCGATAGTCTTTAGTATGCCTGTAGAGTTACTCTGAAACCGAATATCCAGGCCCATAGGTGTTATCTATTTCTGTGTAACCAACAGTTATCGCCCCGCTCCATAACACTTTCTCCTTATTCCTAAGTTGGGACAATATCTCGCAGGGCTCTTTTTCTATTTCTTCTTTGCTTAGGTCACCGACAATGTATTATCCATCTCCAAGATATAAAGGTAATCTTCGGTTCGGGTAGTCATGGTTACCGTAGTGTAATTTCATCTTGAAAGGGTAAGGTTCTTTTTTCTCCTTTTCTTGCTTTTTTCACTAGCTTAACTTTGAAAAAAAGGGGTCTATTTTAATTTCGCTGCAATTACTGGATGATCAACGGCCTTAAAATGTAATTATAACGGATCTTTGGAGGGGTTTCCCAAGTTGCTATAAGGTTTCACACATTAATTAACTGTCCTCTTTAAATCTCCTTAATATTCGTGCAATCTGACACGAATTTGTTTAGGGGCCTCTTCCCAAGAGCCCTCACCCTTTTTCTTAGTGATATAATATCAAAAGATGAAGCAGTCCAGCTTATCTTCTCAGGCTCTCTCGTCCCCTTCTGTCTCTCTCTATCCATGGACCTACGATCTCTCTCTCTCTGATATGTCTTCCTCTATCTATCATGGTTTTCCCCCTTTCTTTTTGTCTGCATACACACGGACAAACTCGCCCATATCTGTACTCTCACCCACTTCCAGTCTTTCCATGTACTCCCAATCCTCTTAACCCGCTGCCTACGGGAACCGGATGATATTAAGCCTATGGGAATGGGAGAATTCAGTAGTCAATAGATTAACCCCCCGCCCCCCTCGCTACATCAATCTCCTACGCTTTCATCACCTATACCCCTCTCCTTCCCCCTCTCCCTCCCACCCCTTCTCCCCCTCTCACTCCCCATCTCTATCCTGCCTCCTCGCTCTATCCCCCTTTCTCTCCTGAAAGTCGAATAACTATTAGAAAATTGAAGTATTCTGCCGAGGAAAAAAAATCGAAATTAACATGGACATGACTCCGGTGGCAATCGAACAGATTGGATATCTTTCTCCTCTTGAGTTTCATAAATTGTAACTGTAAGAGTGTTGTAGATTGTAGTCGAGTGGATCATGGCACTCGACTGGGGATGCAAAGGTCGTGAGTTTGAGCCCTGGGATTGTTATGTCCTTTGGCAATACACTAATCTACATTTACCACTCTCCACCCAGGATACCTGGTCATGCTGGTAGGAAGAATTTTGAATGCTATGAGCACTGGATTCGGTAGCCTCGCTAGAGCCGGGGCAGTATTGGAGCGCCTTAAGCAGTTTGCGTGATAGATATAAACGACATCCAAGTAAATAAAATAATATCATTATCACACGTACATCTTAGACTAAACCTGAGCTAATTTGCTAGGTTGCTCGAGGAAATCTAAAGCTTTGGATTACAAAGAATGATATCGCGTGATTGCAACGATTGCACGCGAAGAAAGCTGCATCTGAAAAGAAAGAATCAACAGATTCGCCATCAACAAGAGTAACTCGGAGCAACAAGTCAGTGGAGTCCAAAGAATCAGATGAACAAAAGACAAAGCCTAGAATCATCTTCGCAAAATTCATCTCTTATCGCGTAAGGAGACTCATTATGTCAAAACGGCGCGAACTCAAAGGCAAAAAGATGAATATCGATGAAGACCTTAAAAAGGCCAACGCTGACCTTTTGAAAAAGAATAGAACTAAAAAGAAAATTACAGCTGTCTGGACGTCGGATGGTATAGAGTAATAAGCTCTCCTCCCAGCAAGCGGAGGAAACACTGTAAAACGTTTGATCAAGCTTAGATGAGAGTGAATTAGACCTGATTTGAATATAAATCAGGTTTGGCTCGCTTTCAGATTGGAATTTATATCAAATTTTCACCATATGATTGAATCAGACTGATTTGAACACTGAATTGGGTCTGTTTCACTCTCGGATTAAATTCTATGTAGATTTTTACTCTGAGAGTGAGTTAGCACTTTATTTGAATAATGAGATAAGTGAAAATTCTTACTTTTAATTATACTTCAAGTCAGGTAATGTAGCATTAAATTAAAACTAAATAAAGTGATGCATTCTTGTAATTATTTTCTTTCATTCACTTTCAGAAACACACGTTCTAACCATTTGTTTGTTTCTTTATATAGTTTGATTACACTGTATCTTTATCTTACTGTTTTGTACTATGTATTGTTTACTTGGTTCTTGGAGTAGTTTATGTTTAATGGTAAAGCAGTTTTCTTGCGTTAGTTGCTTTAAATCTGTGAAAAAAACCCAAAGGGCTTTATTATGTACAAGTTGCAAAAAAATGGGTTCACACGAAATGTGCTGAGGTTAGTAATGAATTATAATGATGATCCAACACAGTATTTCTTTGAGTGGCAATTTTCGAAATGTCTTTTTTCATATTTACCTTTTTCTGATCGTGACTAACATAACTATGACCATCTAATTCAGGGGCGGCGAACCCGGGGGGGGGGGGCAGTGGGTATGTAAGAGTATCATACATCTTCTTTTAGTTTTAAAGCAGTGTCAGAAGAGGATGTATTGAAAGAGATCAAACTACTGGAAAAAAATATTCTTGTAGTATAGACGGTATTTCTGCTCAACTATTAGAAATGTCCTCTCCAGTTATAGTTCCTTCTTTAACCTATTTGTTTAATAAATCATCCTTAGAGTGTACATTTCCTAACCAATTCTATATCGCTAAAGTGATACCATTGTATAAATCGGGGGACAATGATGATAGGCCCATATCCATATTACCCCCCGTTTCCAAAATTCTTGAAAGGCTTTTATCCAGCCAATTTAAATTGTACATGAAAGAAAACAATATACTCTGTGCCGAGCAATCCGGCTCTAGACAGAAGCATTTGACTATGACGTCGTTATTACCAGTCAGTGATGACTGGCTGAAAACAATGGATGAGGGCTTTTATACTGGATCTGTATTTATTGATCTGAAGAAGGCCTTCGATACTGTGGATGTGAATATACTTGTTACTAAACTAGCCAAAACTGGTATTTCAAAGAATGTTTTACCGTGGTTTGAGAGCTATTTGTATAAGCGTCGGGTGTGTACTAGTATAGATTCTGCTACATCGAATATTTAAATATAGATTATGGAATACCTCAGGGATCAACACTTGAACTTTTATTATTTACTATATATATTAATGATTTGGTGAAACAAGTGAAATACTGTAAACTACATCCTTACGCCGATGGCACTGTGATTTGTTTTTCTGATAAATGTATTAATGATATTGAAAAGAATATCAACCTTGATTTACGTAAAATACAAAAGTGATTATGTCGAAATAAACTTAGCCTTAATGTTGACAAAACTATTTGTATGCCATGTGGAACTGGTGCTATGTTTTCAAAATGTAATGATTTAAATGTAAACATATCCGGCAAACACATTACACAAGGTAACACAGTTAAATATCTTGGTATGCATTTAGATTCCAGATTAAAATGGGGTATTCATATTGACGAAATGTGTCGGAAAATAAGTAAAATAGTAAAGTTTTTAGCTCGTCTTCGACGTTGTGTATCCGAATCCAATTTGAAATTATATTAGTTCAATAATTCTTCCCCTTTTTGATTATGCTGATATTGTATATAATTCAGCAAGCAAGAAGTATACTGAACGTCTACAAAAAAAACAAAATAGATCTTATTTATTCTTTTCCCAAGTCCAGGGAAAAAAACACATCGACACATTATGTCGATAATTTTTTTTCTTCAAAACTTTACGAGACCCTCCAAAATAAAACGTCCACGTTTGCTTTTCTTCATATTGGACGTTATACAATAACTGAAATAAATTATTTTATTAGTAGGCCCACTATCTGGGAATGTCATCTTTTATCCGCCATTCATGTTTAGCGCTCAACAATCATTATTGGTTATTTTCTTTCCTCAACAAATTTTCTCAACAAAATTTCATTCCTTCACTATGGGGACATCTTACCACGTGAAATATTTATATCTATTTCAAGCGGTCTAACAATACCTAATTGACCTAACCGAAAAGGCGGGTATGAAGATATCTATTTGCCAGTTCCATCAATTAGCCATGGCGGTTCAGATAATGGAAATCATTTCACCGGCAGTGAATTGCTCCAAATCAATTAGAATATTTATTTTTCCATATTCCTTCAGATTATTAACTTTGTGATCAATATTTGAAAAGTCACATTTCTTAAAGAGTGGTACTTGTAGTACTGAACATGTTAAAGTGAAAAAATAATTGGGTTTGAAATAATCCAGTTTATAATTACAGTTTGCGCATGTGCAGGTAAAGGTCATTGTATACTGAATACAATTGACCTTTATACGTTGTCATTATCTACGCTCCACGATACGAACCAGTATGATTTTACATGTTATGCAAATAGCGCGTCCACTATTAAAGCAAATGCGATTGCGCTTTTCAAATTGGGGTCATTTCAGAGTCATTTGTACCATGTGTTCATTACGAACTAGCTTATCGCTTAATGTCCTTAAATCCATCATTCAAATTCAAATTCATTCAAATTCATGTTTATTTCATTTCCAACAGAAACTTGGCTTTACAGATATTATAACAGAAAATATGAAAAACATATGTACAAATTCATTTTTTCTTAATAAGTGTACAAGTACACTGAACATATAAATAAATTATGATAATGAATTATTAAAAGAAATTCCTAATTTCTGAGGAAATGTGGGGGATCCACTAAAAAGCCGTGCTTGTAATTTGTGGATCCCCCAGGGAAAATAGTATCATTAACTGCATACGAAAGCGTTTTAGAAAACTGACAAGTATAAAGTGATGAAAAAGCATTGCCTATATTTCTCTTTCTCAGATTTCCAGGAACGGTGATCAGATTTGACAAGAAATAGCCTTATTCATGGACCATTGATACTTTAAGAAAGAAATGTCATTATGTGCTTAAGGTCTGTCAGTGGTTGTCTTGCTGTAAAGCACTTGGATTATGCGTGATATTCCCCCAAAGTGTTGGGCAAGAAGGAATTCCTTGAGTGCAGTGAGCGCCAAAATCGGTAGCCTGACTAGAGACGGGATAAAATTGGAGCTCCTTAAATGAGCACCTTGCATGGTGGATATGAGCGCCATATAAATATCCAATATTCATTATTATTATTATAATTGTAATATAATGTGTGTCAACAATTATAAAGTCGCGTACATTATATCGAAAAAAATAGTATCAAAAGCGCTATAATATATATATATACATATATATATATATATATATATATATATATATATATATATATATATATATTATATATATATATATATATAACGTGTGAGGATGAGAGAGAAGACAGAGACGTGGGACGTAGCTGTACTTCAACTTTATTCAAGCTTTCGGCCTTCCCGGCCTTCTTCAGGATCTGAAGACAATACAATGCAAACATAGCATACACACTCGTATAATTTTGTATATTTAACAAATACGTACAATTACATATTTATATAAGCATAATATGGTGATATGCATTAAATATTACAATTAACTTGTGTGAATGATAAAAACATGGCTCTAAAATATTGTACTAAAATGAAATGTAAAAGAGCTTACCTAAAGTGAGGTTTCGTTACGGCTTACTGATGTATATGTGTGGTATTTGGATGTGTGTGTGTGTAAAGGAGTGCGGTCAAGTGTGAATAAATTACTGACCTTTGACACTGTCTAAGGGGAAACTGGGATAGCAGGTGAGTGCGAGAGGGAGAAGGAGAGAGAGAGAGAGAGAGAAAGAGAGAAAGAGTGAAGGAACGCATTGGGATTCGGTTTGAGTGAGACGTGGATAAGGGAGAATATTGTTGATCATAGACGAATAATAATAATCTATTGTCACTGAGATATAGATCTCAAACTGATATGGTAAGTAAACCCTGGGTGGTTTAAATATCGTAATCAATATTTCAATATCCGTGAAAACTAGATAGTTCATACTCAGCGTGTAACTTGTTGTGATTTAAGTCACATCATAAATAATGAACAATAAGTGATATAGCGTACAGATACAAATGTTATAATGATGATTTAATTCTTGTGATAAGCAATTTAGATACAAATTCCATATCTTAAGTGAGAATTAAATGATTTTAACACAGAATAAGCTGACATAGATGGTGTAGTACAAAATAAGCTGACAGAGATGGTGTAATTGTGATTGTGATCTTTTACATTTCATTTTGGTACAATATTTTAGAGCCATGTTTTTATCATTCACACAAGTTAATTGTAATATTTAATGCATATCACCATATTATGCTTATATAAATATGTAATTGTACGTATTTGTTAAATATACAAAATTATACGAGTGTGTATGCTATGTTTGCATTGTATTGTCTTCAGATCCTGAAGAAGGCCGGGAAGGCCGAAAGCTTGAATAAAGTTGAAGTACAGCTACGTCCCACGTCTCTGTCTCCTCTCTCATCCTCACACTTATAATTTACCGAGACGCCGTCGAAATGTTGAAGTTAGGTATCTTCGCATCTATATATATATATATATATATATATATATATATAGAAAGTGTTCTGCGTCGGTTTTGGTAAAATACAAATAGAAAAGACAAATATAAATTGTATATACACGGTATATATATATATACCGTGTGAGTGAAAAAAAGTCTACACTTGAAAATTGCCATTTTGTTTAAAACTCAGTTATGAACGCAAAATTATTATACATATTTTGAAAAAGTATCTTATCCCGGATCATTTGGTACCACTTTTGTATGGTATGTGTTTACGCTTGGATGAACAGGGGGCATTGTTTGCGAGAGTGTAAAAATCCATTTGCGCCAACGTACCCCTTATGTGATGTTTGAAAAAAAACATTTTGAATAGGGGCATTAATTCGGTCTTTGCAGATACTGATAACGCGCAAACCGTCCCAAACAAAATTAAACAGGACACACATTCCAAAACGGGGCGCCGACATTTGCTCCTGTGACATTTGCTCCGCAGTCCATATCTCGAAAGGTCAAAGGTTAAGATCAAGGTCATGATTTGTTGTTTTTTTTGTTCTGGACAATGTGAAGATTAGGTTTAGGGTTAGGGTTAGGTTTAGGTTTAGGATTAGCATGGCAAAGTTAGACCAGAGCAATTGTCGCAGTAGCAAATGTCATACATCCATTAATACACACATACAGTTACACACACACACACACACACAGAGGAAAATGAAGGAAAAAAAAGCAACGCACACATTTATTTTTTTCTCACAATGTTTACTCATCATAAGCAGACATCATGCAAACACGAATGCATCACAAATGCACACAAAAACAAGCACATGATCATGTTGTGCATTTGGAGTAAAATAAACATGAATAAAGAAACAACATTCTGATTCAATTTGCTTTGTCAAACTCTTTTATTTTTGACTTGCTGCTTCAAAGTGTTTAACGTTTATGATATGATGATGATCATGTTAATTGTTACTCAACATCCAAAAGTCCATCTTGAAAATAATATGCGTAAATGTTTGTCATCATGTGTGATTCCTCATGTGCGTGCGCGCGTGTGTGTGTGTGTGTGTGTGTCTTTGCTTCTGGGAAGTCACATGCAATGCACATCGTTTGATACATTTATTTCATAACTCACTTGATATGTGGCGCAAGTCGACTTTTACACTCACGCAAACAATGCCTCCTGTTCATCTAAGCGTGAAAATATGCCACATAAAAATAGTCCCAATGGACACTAGACAGAAAAAAGTACTCCGTTTAATATACAAAAACATCTTTGTTTCGATGTATCATCTTTAAAGCAGAACTCTATTGATTTTAAATATTTATCTAATTCTTATTAAATAGGTGAAGCTTAGATTAAACAAACTTATCCAAATTGAACTCATGGAACCGTTTGAAATAATGATTATTTACCAATTATAAAGTGGTAAAATACAGCCCTGCTGCTATGGCATCAGAAGAGCTCTTCGAACGCTGCTGAGATATGTGACGTCACACCAGAGATCAATTCTGCCTAAGCAGACGATGTCCCATATTTACATCTTACACATTAATTTTCAGTGCCTGTTTTGTCATCTCTTCTTTATTTATTTCTCTTACTTCACTAGCGTCAGTCTAAATGCTAATCTGTTGCCTCACTCTAAACTTCGTGTATATGGTATTATTTTGATGAAAAATGCAGCGGTAAAATATAAAGGAATCAGTCGCTTGTAAACGAAATAAGACGCCATTGTGTTTTCAGCTGCATGCACCGCGGCATTTTCGGCGTTTCAAGAGGGAATGTATACCGTCCATGCTATTATAAAAATTCGAAAGTGTGGTTTCTTTTATTGATCATTGATCCTTATCCCGTATATTTACAAACAAAAGATTTTAGTTATCAGAATTGGTTTCACTCCCCTTTTAAAATGGTGTGAAATACGGTCATGTTTAAATACACCAAACTCCTTTATAATTTGAGAAATAATTGCATTGGAATTACGTTCATTCGTTATAGGACGTCATCTGCTTTGGCAGGATTCGTCACCGGTGTGACGTCATCAAAACATCGCTATATTTCTGGCGAATCGCTCGGATATCTCAGATGCTGAGAAGTGATTTTATTAATGTTATTTTTTTAATCATCAATCGACGTAAAACTTATACAGTTACTATCTGTAAGCTTCCCAGTTTCTAGTGATACATCATTTGCCATATGTGATTTTCTTTGAATAGGCCCTTTAAGGCTTGATCAGGAAATGATACTTGATTCTCCTGCCTGTCTTTTTGTACTGATCAAGTATCATTTCATGAAGCCTTATACATACACATTATTGAAAATAGTTATAGTGAGCGCATTCTCAATCAGATATAGGTTGCCTTTTGATATATATATATATATATATATATATGTGTGTGTATATGTGTGTGTGTGTGTGTGTGTGTGTGCGTGTGTGGGTGTGTGTGTGTGTGTATTATATATATTTCACCTACATTTTCTAAAAGAATGTGGGGTTGCATTTCTGCTCTTGACTTTTGTTTGTATGTATACCTCTTGTGATTCTAAGAAATGCGTTTCAGCGAATTATATGTTTTTATCTTTGATAAAGTTATGAGATCCTCTAATGGACTACTGAACCAACGAATGAGATGTATTTTACTTAATCATATCCCCGTCACACCGAGGAGGCCGAAACCAGAGCATCAAACGACCGAAAAGAGTATACCTTTACTCACAATGACCAGATGACCAATATTGTGTCAGTTTGGGTTTTGTCTCACGGTTTGACTGGGATTTGACTTGAGGAATCAGGTAAGAAGAATGTGACTGTGGATCTATGGTCGGCATTTATTAATCTTCCAAGTTAGATTCCCACGCTCGCCGATATTGACATGGACAGATTCTCTAATTACTCGGTTTTAAAAAGGAAAAGACAACATGTGCCAAGCTTATTTCCAATCTGTTTTATAATTCACGAATTCATCAATCTTTGATTGCCGTGAAAGGTCATAGAACCCCATTAAGGTAATTAGAATTGAATTATGCAATAAGATTACGTGCATTATCTCTTTAATCTGACCTTAAAATGGGGGGGGGGGGGGGGTGATCATTCATTTTGAAACGGAGTACGACACATGCTTGGCACGAAATATAATAACTCTAAAAAATTTTGATTTGGTTAATTTCTTTCTTCTTGGGGGCTTGGGGAAATTTGCGATGGAAATCTTCGATCACTTTCTACTATTAAGGCAATTTAATTTTTATTTGTGCTTCAAGACCGTATCCTCCTTCTCTTTATACCAGCCATAACGACCTAATGCCTACCCAAAGTACCCGCCCCCATTTATATATATATATATATATATATATATATATATATATTTTTTTTTTTTAAATGATGGCTGTTGCCCATTTCGTGGATCCTCTAGAAATAAAATGTCACATCCAGCTTTGTAATACTTTAAAAGTTTGAGTGAGAAATATCGATTTTAAAAAAAAAATCTTTTTATTTATTTATTTTTTTTATTTTATTTTATTTTTAATTTATTTATTTATTTTCTTCTTCTTCTTTTTTTTTTTTTTTTTTTTTTGGGGGGGGGGGGGTTAAATAGAAACAAATATGATACGCTAGACTTACGTTTGACAATAATTTACTTCTAACTTTAAACCTGCAGTCTGCAAGCCTTCCAGTTATCCTGGTTTCACCCTGTCACTGGTAAGCGGTTTGTAAGGCCGAGAGAGTATGTGAGTGTGTTGTGCAACTGCTTTCCCACTTCAAAAGAAATCATGCCACCCTTTTTCAGAAGTCATCCTCGTCATCGAGGGACGGGAACCATACGTAACTTAATGTGTTTTTCATTTTTTCCCCTGGAAAATGAGCCTGCTTAGTTGTATCAATATCTCAGAAGACCGGCAATTTCTGGGGCTGACTGCACCGTTCAAAGCTTTTGGAATAGATATTAATCAAATGGGGACAAAGCGTGACATTGTTATACCCTATAGTCATGACATGATGTTCAACACGAGATTAAGATCCCAAATTATTCCATCAGTACCTTTGCAAAGGTGGCAATTTCAGAAGCTCTATAGTCCTTGCTTGGCTAGAGTTCAGAATCAATCAGAAACGCTGAAAGAAATCGATGATAATTCAATATAAACTTGTATCGAAAGAGTGGGTGTAATTTCAAATCCATTTCGATTGTCTATAATTATTTCATATTGTTTCAGCTAGGCTAGACCATGTATTTTTATTACAATAGGTCTATAGTTTCCAAGCTAGAACAATACATGTAGAAGGTTGTTAAGTTCACTAATTGAAGTGATGCATGGTCACCGATAATAGCTATGAATATTCGATAATGAAATGTGTGATATACGAGAAGTGCTTAATTTACCGAATCAAAATTATTCATGGTCGTATGTGAGAGTGATAAATATCATTATCAAAAGTGTCGTGTCCTTACTTTTATGTTACAAGTGCATCATAGATGTCTTTCACATAATAATCATATTCAGGGACGTTCTGGGGCACTTGCTTCATGGGGAGGGAAGATGCACAAGAAATATCACATGGAGAGAAGGGACAGAAAATAAAGCAACAGAGTGATAGATAGGTGTGGAAAGGGGTCGTTTTAACCTTCTTTTTGCGCTTTCCCCCATCTTCCATTTCTCTTTCTCTTTTTCCCTTGTCCCCTTATTTTCGTCCACCCGGCATTCAGTAGCCATGCCATATCTGAACAAATATCGTCTCACACTGGGACACCTAACATGACAATTACAATCACTCTAGGCCGTTACATTACTGGTTATCCTTCTGTTCTCAATATGAGGAAATGAGGAATAAAATATTCCAAGTTTTCCACGGATCACTTGAGAGTTCCCTGATTGAGTTTCAAAACTCTAGAATCATTTCAACTAACGAGAGGCATCTTATTTATTAAAAGGTCACCATAGCCAATCATTAAGTAAATTCGTTGTTTGGACACTAGAGAAAAATATATATAAGGAAGTCTGACTACATATTAGGGGGGGGGGGGCAACGAAATTCCCTAGATTTTCCTAATTTGAGTGATTTTCCTCAAATTTCCTGACTGGAAAAAAGGGAACTAATTTACCAGGTTTTCCCTGATTTCAAGGATAGTTACGAACCCTGTTAAAATCATGGAGACTTACGTCGCTTGGTTACTTGTCTTGGGAAAGTAGTCTTCGTAGCAAAATCGTCTTAATTCTTTTGCCATAGTCAGAATTAACACGTCATTAAATGGCAGTAATCAATTTAAGGAATAAGCTAATTTGGAGAAAAAAATGAATTTTCGCCTGGGGCTCCACGATATAGTGATGAAGGCTCTTGACTCTCCTACGAGAGGATCTGAGTTCGATCCTCACTCGGAGCTTACATCTTTGTACAAAGTGTTTTACTAATATTCGTCCCCCTTAACGAAGGTGAAAGAAATAGGTCACTGGCAATGTTGGGCTAATCATAATTGCAGGGCCCTATGGAAGATCAGTATGAACTCTTTCAGGACAGGAATCATTAAAGGGCTAAATTGATCACATTTTGTTCTTCAAATTGGCAACAGCAATATTTTATTTATTTATTTTTTAGTGCTGCTTGGTTCTGATAAGGTGAAATGTCTTTAAAAACAATATACAAGTTTAGGAATTTCGTCAAAAGTTGAAAAAATTGCCAATTTTGATTAAAAAAGCAATAATTTTGAACCTCTCAATGTGTTGTCAATTCAAGGATTTTAAAGCTTATTCTCGTCTTTAAAATTCCTAGTAACAAACGTGGTCATGCAACAAACATGGACATAGTGTGAGCATAAATTTTTGCTCTTTCTACTCATACATCTGGTATATATTTTTTAGAGCTCTGCATCAAAAGTTATTGAGCCAAACCACAAAATGTGGTCAACTGTCTCGAAAGGGTTAACCTATTGCTTACGGGAACCGAGTGATTCCTGTATTAAGCCTAAGAGAATAAGAGTATTCAGTAGCCAAAGGCTTTATACTAATGAGACTACCTTTGGTAAAATAAGACCGCAATTTCATTATATTTTGCAACGAGTTGCAAAATATATCTTGCAACGAGTTGCAAAAGAACGTTTTGTCCTCAGGTGTTATTCGATCAAATCTAGGATTTCATATGGAATTCCTGAGCTTTGTAATTTGTGTATGTGAAGAATCTGGGCCCTGTTTCATAAAAATTATTAACAATGACAACTTCCACATATCTATTACAAATTTTCTCTCAGCCAATCAGATGCAAGTATTTCAGTAGCTTATAACTGTTATTGTAACTTGTTATTGATAACAAGTTTTATGAAACAGAGTCCTGATCTTTACCTATCTGCCTATAGCTAGCTTAGGACTGACCGCACATCACGCAGTAATTTTCTTATCATCTCCACAAACCCCACAGGTACACGATGCACTAGCATATGATTATAAAAAAAAAAAGAAAAAAAAAAAAGGATACACTAAACCGCAATAACCAAAGATTCAGATGTTAAATAAGAGTTCCCAAAAGCATTTCTTCAAGAAGACGTTGGTTTCCAGGATGCGGGATGATCCGGGAATTTCCCATTTTTAGGATTCTAATTTAGTTGGAAAACTTTATGTGGCATAATATTGCATTTTTCATTTTTTAATCTTTGTTGTTGTTGTTTATTTTGTTTCTCTCTCTCTCTCTCTCTCTCTCCAAAAAAGAAGAAGAAGAAAATCAACGGCTTCCTAGTGAGGCCCCCTTGCACCCGCTCTGAACTAGTGTTATGCTGATATCAATTTGTATCCTGTTTTTAATTTTCGGAGGGGGGGGGGGGAGGGACTTGGAAATACATATGTACAAAGCTACATGAATGTCGAAATTTTTATTTTTATTACTGTTGGTTTTTAAAAAAAATATTTAAAAAACTATATTATGTACTTGTGTGTGTGTGTGTGTTTGTCTGTCTCTCTCTCTCTCTCTCTCTCTCTCTCTCTCTCTCTCTCTATATATATATAAATCCTGCTTAATTGGACCAATAGGGTCATACCCCTTAAAATGCCAATAGCTGTCATTAATTTTTAGCGGTATCCGTACTATGACCATAAGGGTTAGGGTTAGGGTTAGGGTTCAGCGGTATCTATACTATGACCCTATTTATATATATACATATATATATATATATATATATATATATATATATAAACCCAGTCTCCTGCTTAATTAGACAAATAGGGTCATCGATTTATGACAGCAGATGGCGCTATACACCATTACCCCTTAAAATGCCAATAGCTGTCATTTTAGCGGTATCTGTGCTATGACCCTAATTGTCTAATTAAGCAGGACACACACACACATAAACAGAATAAATCACTCCGTTACGCAGCGTTCCCACTTAGACGCGTTATGGTCGCGAGTTATGGCGAGTGTCACACGAACTTATACTGTGTGCAACTCCTTAAAGTAGGTATTCATTGATCATAAATATGGTCGAATTTTATATCAATCAGTGGCTTATCTACGGGGGGGGGGGGACAAAGGGGGCACGTGCCCCGGGCGGCACTTGAAGGGGGGGGGGGGCGCAAAAACGCAAAAGAGAGAAAGAAAAGGGGAGAAATACAAGAAATTTTATGGTCTTTGAGGGTAACAAAGTGCGTAAGAAATAGTGCTTTAAAGGGTTTGAAATGCGAAAATTTCTAAAGCTCGGTCGCTTTGCTCCCTCGCATTATTATGTTCCAGATCTAGCTATTTCGCGCCCCCAATGGTGTTTTTAAAGTGTTAACCATTAATTGACTCTAGTTACTTTGTCCCCCCCCCCCCGCATAAGGCAGGAGCTTGTTATATTTTGCGCCTCAGATGGCATATGAGTGCATAAAAAGCACATTATAGAAAATTTGAAAGAAATCATAAATTTGCCTTGCAATGCCTTACTAAATTCCTCAAATATATTTCTTCAGGGTTTTCATTCATTTTCCAGCCCAAAAATAGGAATGTTCAAAATTTCAAGAAAAAATTCTAATACTAAGTCGCTGTATTCCCTTGGATTTTCTTTTTTTTGTAAGGGTAAAATACATAAGAAATTTCAATTTGAGGGGTGACAAGGAAAAAGAAAATTGCCGCTCGGTCGCGTTACTCCCTCGCTTATACAATAACTCATTAAATTTGGGCTAACAACCCCGAGTTATGTGCATCAAAACTCATTTTCACTTAGTGCCACCATTTCTAAATTAAAAACGCTCATTAATCTCAGTTTGGGCATGGAGGGGGGGGGGGGGGGGTGGGCGCAAGTTTGATAGTTTGCCCCGGGCGCCAGAATACCTAGATACGCCAATGATAGCAATGTAAAGGTAATGACATGAGGATCATTATCACGCTAATCCCCAATTTAAGAAAAACAAAAAACAAAACAAAATACACAACAACAAAAAAAAACAGGAGCGCAGCAATCGCCGATCAAAAACTGCTAAGACGCCCCTCCTGAAATCTGCCCCAAACACGTCTCTGAATGACACACAAATGTGTGACGTACTTTCTTGGCCACGTCGAAATCGAGCACTCCGTGGCTTGCATTTACTGGCGTGCTAAAACAAAAATACTACCCGGGTACTACAAACCTGACTATTTAGAGTCAACACTGGCAGAGATGGGTCTAGACTTAGATTTTGAAATCGAAAATCGAAAAAAGAAGTTGAAAGCGAAAGTATCAGCTCAAACAAAGTGTAAAATCGAGCTCACAATAATGAAAAAGAGTCTACTAAAGCGCTGGATGTTGCACGCATGGACAAGTGAATGAGATCGAGACGTATGTGGGCAGCGTACGTAAAAAAATCTCATATTGACCTACCGTAGAAATTCATGGGCAATCGTGCACTCGTCACTTCAGTTTATTTTTAAAAGATTAAAAAAAAAAAATTTAACAATAAAACTATCTAAAATATGTTATTAAAATCACAGTAAAACACTTCGCTGAATCAAATATCAACATCAAATTACGTGAGATAATGAAGATCCAGATCTCACATGCGCGAAATTTAATAGCTTGCTGCTCTGCTATGTGCTAGCGCTGCTTGCATGCAGCTAGCTAGCTGATGAGCGTAAACAAACCTTTCAAAATCTTACAATCAGACAATAGATCGAGAAAAAATTATGTATCCGTAGATTTTTTTTTTGTTGTTGTTCATCTCAAGTACTTCTATCTAAATAACTGGTTTGTTATACCATCTGTAAACAGCTAAATATCAGTTTAATATCTCTAGATCTACGCGATAAATATACACTTTGTTATGACTTTTCGTACATCGAATTCAGTCATCGAGACAGTCGACTCCGTATTTCATTTAGACTAAATCCTCAGAAATCCTGCCCCGAAAGGGAGGTCTATCTTCATTATTTCTTACTATAGTATAGCTGAATTATTATTATTTTTTTGTGTGTGTGCTTGTATCATGTAAATAGACCTATAACTAAAAATAAGTCTATGAAACATAATCGGGTATCATCGTCTGGAAGTTTATAGCACGTATTAGCTATACGAGCCGGCGATCTTGGAACGTGGATTGCCCAAGTAATTACGTCACGCAGAAATCGCTGTTTCGCTGCCGGTAACTTCTGGGTTTGTAGAATATGGAGAGGCGTTTCCAAAACCGTGTTTTAATTAATTTTCATTAATTGTTATGAGTAATAATGAATACCATTGCCTTCTACATGCTTTCCGATTTACATTGATATACAGCAGTATAGATCGCTATTTTTTGTGATTGGCTTTGAATACCTACTTTAAAACTCGGGAAATTTCTTGTCGCACGAGTTTATTGTATGAGTTTTCTACGAGCCAACATCGACTTTACAACGATATTTGTACGAGTTACCAGAGTGCGGAGAGTTCAATCAAGTGCGTTCAGAGTTACGATGACCTAAGTACGACTTCCTGCGAGTCATCACGATTTTTTAAAGAGCTTTGTACGAGTTGTGTATGAGTCCCGTACAATTGAGATAACAAATGATGACGCGCATTGTTTTATTGCAAGGCAGGCATGGCAGGCTGGCATCATGATCATCACGTGACCAGGCTGCCCTTATGCACTCGGAATAGGCTCACTAGAAACTCGGGAAAGGCTCATGCAAAACCCATTGTCACTCGCCATTACAATCTTTAACCACTCGAGGTAACTGACAACAAAATCGTAGTATTCGTTCTCAACTATTGGAAACTCGTACAATACTCGAGTTGGTTCCCACTTAGCCGAGATGGAGTCTCGAGTTGTGCCGAGCTGCGCGAGCTTGAACTCGCGTGAACTCGCGCGAAATTTGCCTATTTTATGAGACTTGCATGAGTGATATACGACGTAACATCGAGTATACTACGATAGCCGTACGAGTGAACCGAGCGCGAAACGAGTCGCACCGAGCTTGGTATGAGTTGCGATGAACTGTGTACGACTTATACCGATCTATCAACGAGTTATCAAGATCTTGTTACGAGTGACAAGAGCTTTCTACGAGTTTCACACGATCCAAGGGGGGGGGGGTTGCATATTTTTTGGCGCTCTGCAAAATAAAGATGGAAGCCAGAAGCATTTTCGCTCTGCTTGAGGAAGAAGAGACCTTGATCTTCTGCACAATTTGTGCGACCCTGTTAAGGAGGCGCCGCAGAAAAACAGATGTTCAGGAGGAGACCAAAGTGATGTAAAGGGGCCATTCTTAGTCACGTGTTTGACAAAAAACCCAGGGAACTGGGCTGTTGTGAGCTCTGCCAGTGTCTGTATAATGTTAATAACCTTCCAAGTGTGTTGGTTTTTCCTGCATATACAGTAAATACAAACATAGGTACATGAATTAAATATTAAACAACAAAATTGTCAATGATGACACCTATTCTACGTCAGAGGTCAACACGTTCAGGTCACGTGTGTGACCTCGCACAGAAACGGGTTTTTGAAACTTACATTTTATCTTTAAATCTCTCTGAATTTTCAGAAGCTTCAATGTTCATATTTATGGTAGTTATATTTCATGGTACTATTTCTTAGAAAATAACATTAATTTTGTTGGAAGTTGCATAAGATTTTTGTTATGTAATATTTTGTATCATGATGTATGGTAACGTGTGTGACTTTCCATAGGTAATGTGTACAGATTTGGTGAAGTATTGAAAAAATATGTAGTATTTTTAATTCATTTTGCAATAGCTGTATGTGAATTATCATCAACACGGTAGAAAGTGATTCTCAGATCTTTTCTTTATGAAAAATACACAGGGAACATACAATTTTTTTTTCTTTTTCATTTTCATACATTTATGGATATCATCTATTGATATATTTATTGAGATACTGTGGAGGTATTTTGTTCTAGTAAAATAAGTAACCGACTAACCGAAATATAATTATTGTTATTATTAATTATTATTATTATTGTTATTGTAATTTTTATTATTATTATTATATCATTATCATTAATATCATATATTATCATTATCATTAATGTTCAGACCAAAGAACCAAAGTAAACAAATCAAAAGTTTTCATGCTGATATACAAGTATATTTATCTTCAGCTTGTTTTCTAAACTTTATAGCTTATTACACTTTGATCATAATTGTATAGGGTTACGCAATCAATTCAGAGGATTAAACAGAAGGAATACAAAAAGTGAAAACAGAATTAATAGGTCAAGAAACTCAAAAATAATAGATACAACAGACTGTACACATGACTTGCCCAGTACATATGCACTTGACCTCGAATAGCACTCGGGTATACTTGAAGGTGGCGAGTTATGAAGTGTGCATCTCGAGCTTCTTACGAGTAATGCGAGTATGTTGCGAGTATTGCGAGTATATTACGTGTTTAAACGAGTTCAGCACGAGTTACAACGAGTTAGTGAAAATTTTGAACATGTTCAAAAATTTTGGAACCGCTTGCGACTTCAAGGAGAGTTGTGCAGAGTTCCAACGAGTTAGGCCGAGCCGTGCCGAGTTGTTGCGAGTTATCCCGAGTTGCATGAAGAGCTTTACGCGAGTTATCGCGAGTGCCTCCTTGAGGCAACTCGCCACAACTCTCCATAACTCGCCACTATAAAGCAGGGTTCCCACTTAGCCGAGTTGGAGTCTCGAGTTGTGGCGAGCTGGCGCGAGCTTGAACTCGCGTCAATTCGCGTCAACTCGCGTGAAATTTACTAATTTTATGAGGTATGCATAAGTGATCTTACGACCCGACATCGAGTTTACTTCGACAGCTGTACGAGTAAACCGAGCGCGATACGAGTCACCCGAGTGCGATAAGAGTCGCACCGAGTTTGGTATGAGTTGCGATGACCTACATACGACTTGTACCGATCTATCAACGAGTTATCAAGATCTTGTTACGAGTGATAAGAGCTTTCTACGAGTTTCCGATATACGACCAAAGAAACAGGAATGCATCTTCTCCCCCTTTTTTTGGGGGGGGGGGGGGCTAAAATGAAATCAGTTTGATTCATTTCAATTCAATTAATTTCCATTTCCAAAAAAAGCAGTTAAAATCAAACATATAAATCATTGTACAATAATCTAATGACTTGAATAATATGCACAGTGTAACTAGCTAGGATTTCATCTTTGGTTTCATAGTCTTATTTTTAAGAACAAGTCGTGAGTGGAAATTAAGGGATCTAGTAAAAAGCAGGACTTGTAATGTGGATCCTTCGAATAATTTCAAACATAGCTTGTAATTTCTAAAAACTAGTAAATAAAACTATATCTACAAAAGAAGAAAAGTAATGACACACCTTTCTATTTCGTTTCAATTTTGGTGTATAAAACAACAACAAACTGTATAGACTCGCAATTTAAAGGCTTAATTGTTACGACTATAATGCCAGTTGCCAAAGCGAAAAGAATATACGAAGAATGACATACATAAGGAAAAAAAAATGATGTGATTTTTAGGGAAAACAGCGATCATCTTGGATGTTTTGCCCTGCACACTTTTTTTATTGAACGTAAGACCAAAAAATTTGTCATTTCATGTGGAGAAAAGTTAAATGGAGTAGCAAAAAAAAACCCCAAAAACAAAAAAACTGTTACATAAGCAAATGTACAAAAAGGGAGTATTTTTACCTATGTATAGCCAACTCCGATAAGTAAAGGAGCCGAAGGGAGGTGTGTGTTTTTAAGGAGAAATGGTAGTGCAGATGTTTGACATATGATACTTTCAGGAGAGTTTGTTACCTACACTTTTACGCCTAAAACTTAATATGTATGAAAAAATAAAATGCATGCTTCTTGCCAAAAGAGTATTTTGTTGGTAGATTTTACAAGCGAGCATGGCGTGGAAGCCAGAAAAATCTATATTGAAACAAAATTCCATTCCTTTCAGTATATGAGAACAGGTTATAGTGTACTGCTACTTCATTTTATAGTTATGTACATTTTAGCGGCAACTTCCTTTCTCATATTTGAGGTGATATCAATAGGCTATTGGTAATCTCCTGAAAATTTATTTACTTTGGGTTAAATTGTTCATGTTGGTGCTCGACTCATTTAAATTTATGATACATTTTATGACTACAAGAATAATTTCACGTGAGACAGAAAGACAAGACGTGAAACGGAAAGACACTAGACGCAAAAAAAATTTCTTTCAAAGATTAACCGGCGAAATGCAAGCAAGCAAAGCGAGCTAGAGCTTCCAGGTTTTTCCTTATGTTTTCTTACTTCTTTTCCATTTCTTCCCGTTTTTCTTCCCCCCCCCTTTTTAATGAAATTCAAATTCAAATTCATGTTCATTTATTTCCAACAGAAAAAAAGGAAAATATAATGATATTGCTATAATTATACAAACGATATGAAATTAAGATATATACATAATTGATTTTTTTTACATGAATTAACATATAAAAATCATTGAAATGATTTATTAAGATAAATAATTAAATTCTGGAAATGAGGGATCCACTAAAAATCAATTGCTTGTAGTTTGTGAACCCCCCGAGGTGCACCCTGTAATCTTTAACGGCAACTTACTGGGAGAGGCCACCCCAACCTGAAGTTGGGGGATATATCCCCTGTTCCCCCCCCCCCCCACCTCCTCCGATTGACACCCATGAGCCGAGGCGATAACCTATAGTTGTATTTGCATATGCGTTTAAAGTTGAATAAAAATACGTTCTTAAAAATATTTAACAATATAGTTCTAGAAAAATAAAAATCACTGCATTTTTAAAGGCCAGGGGGCAAATCATGGTGCGCTTGCCATGCTCGCCCTGCACTCTGTTTATGCTCATGGGAAACTCACGTAGATCGATGGAAACTCGCTGTAAGTCGCCGTACTCGATCTAAACTCGCGCTAATCTCGTGGGAAACTCGGCATGACTCGCAGCGCAATCGCCGTGCTCGCACTCTGCTCTCAGAAACTCGAGTAGCACTCGCGTATACTTGAAGGTGGCGAGTTATTACGAGTTATGAAGAGTTCCGCGCGAGCTCGTTACGAGTGATCCGAGTATATTACGAGTTTAAGCGAGTTTAAGTGAGTTCATCTCGAGTTACAACGAGTCAGTGAAAATTTTCAACAAGTTCAAAAATTTTGGAACTGCTCGCGACTTCAGGGAGAGTAGTGCAGAGTTGCAACGAGTTACGCCGAGCCGTGTCGAGTTGTCGCGAGTTGTTGCGAGTTATCCCGAGTTACAAGAAGTGCTTTAGGCAACTCGCCATAGCTCGCCAGAACTCGCCAGTACAACTCGGCTAAGTGGGAACCCTGCTTAACTCGGCTAAGTGGGAACCCTGTTTAAAGTGGTGAGCTCACTGCGACCAATGTGAGCTTATGACGAGTTCAAACGAGTTGAAGAGATGTACAAACGAGTTGTATAGGCAAGTTGCAACGAGTTGGTCAAAATTTTCTCGTGACACTAAGCCGAGTTTTGCAAAGTTGCGCCGAGTTGTTACGAGTTCTCCTGAGTACCGTGAAGAGCTCAGCACGAGTTCTAGCGAGTGCTGTTTTGAGTCAACTCGCCACAACTCCCCATAACTTGGGGCTAATTGGGAACTTTGGCACAACTCGAGACTCCAACTCGGCTAAGTTCATTATTTCCCCTGGGTAAGGCTTCTTCAGGATATGATACTTCAGTACAAAAAATTAAGAATGCAGTGCATAACGCGTAATTGTTGTCAAGACAACAAGCGTATTCGATGTTTTATTCTGTTTGTGTATAATATTCATCTTTATTTCAAATCTCTCTCTCTCTTTAGAGAAACATACGAAATAATCCCTGCGGCAAACAAGGACATCGAATTATTTTCCCCAACATACATAAGTCTATCCTTCACAAACAGATAAACATGTAGTCACTTATGACGCAAAAGACAGACCGAATGCATTTATTCATTTTGCTCAAGGGTGCTCACTTACCGACTTAAATTACGGTACTTGATTTCTATTCATTTCCCCATTCGGCTAATCAACCATTGAATTATGTATATTCTTAGATTGATGATACATGGGGGAGACATGAGGGAAGCTACATGTTATTTTAAAATACATCTACTTATTGAATTATCGTCTAAATCTGTGAGATTCCAATAATCCACCGACTATCAGCAAAACAAAAACATGTCTTCGTTTGGAATTTGAAAAATCTGATACAGCAGTTCAAGCATTCTGAATGGGAAAAAGAGGGGTACGAAGCCCTTCAAACTTTTTTTTAATGTTCAATGTACTTAATATTAGAGAAGATGGCTAAAACTGGAGTGATCTCATGCTGTCAATGTTAGTTTTACTCTGATTTCGTCTTTCACTTTTTTTATGAAAGATAATAATTGTTGTGACACTTCCAACGATTTTTTTCGGAAAGAACGTCATCTAACACTTTTACCCTCTAAAATAAGTTGGGTAAAAAGAGGAGCATGCATGTTTCCACCAAACCTGGTACATTTGGACTCAATTTGTGGGTACATTTTACCCAGGATTGGGTAAATTTTAAACAGAACTTATTTCAAAATGTAAATGTAGAACATATGAGAGAGTAATACAAAGACGCCATTTCATCTTATATGACATCGATCTTGTCGATTGGTAAAGATTATATACAGGATACACCTTTCAATCTTCTAGCATTATTTCACATATTTGGGAAATACGCTAAATCACGTGAGAACGATCGTTTTACAGATTCATCGGAAAAGAGTGCGAGACAAATACAAAACCCTTTCCATCAAAATCATTACAGGTTTTTATACCACATTCACAAAGCAATTGTTATAATGATACTAAGATAAGAGTATTGATAGAGATTCTGAAAGCAGATTATTCATACTGAAGCACGACACAAAACCATTTTATGACAACGTGATCTTCAACAGTTCAACTACAGGAATAATAAAGTAGAGAAGCGTATCCGAATAAATCATAGAAGCTGATTCTTTCCTTTCACTTTGTAGAAGAGCGAAATCAAAGTCTGTGCTAAACCATTTAAACAGCAACTTCGTATTCTCGCTTATCCGAACAGGTGGTTATACTTTGCAGTTGATAGGTATTTGGTACCTGAGCTCGCCATGATCTACGTATCCGTCCACCGAACATCACGGCGGCTCTACTTTAACAAAAATCTTTCGATTGTTTCACTGGAATGCTGGAAGGGCTTAGCACAGGTTTTCCAAGATGCCATGAGATTAGATGTGACATGCATTAATTCTTCTTTTTTTCCCCAAATGAACATTACTTTGTTTTCTAACATCAATATTTTATGCCATGTCCGTATTTTGGGGCATTTTGATATCATATTCCTTTTTCCTTGAAATGCTTTTGTTTTTTCGCCCTAGACTGCTATTCATCTTCCAGACTGCTCACCGGGTCGTAGAATCCATTGAAAAGTGTGATCACAGATTAATCGTTGCGATTTACAAAGATGACGCATTATCATTACCGTTTTGGATTTTAAAAAAATCAATGTGTTGCTGATTTGATACCCACAAACCTGATACATGTATCTCATATGGTGGCCCTTAGCAAATAATTATTGGCCTATATCCAAATTTGGTTTTTAATAGAGCCCCTGGTGGCTCATCATGTCCCCCTCCCTCTTCGTAATGCAGCGTGGAGATAATACTAAAAAGTGCACTGTACTTTGCCTTTGATATATGATAATTGTTTCCATCGATAAATTACATTCGATTCTAATTCGTCTTACTCCAAGGTCATGTTGTGAAGAAAATGGAATAAACGCATTGAAATATCCATAGCTTAGTCATTAACGAATTCTCCGGGGGGGGGGGATCATTTATTCTTTTCTTTCTTCATTAGGCTTTCCCCAGGAATAAACATTAGTGGTTATTTTCCTTAAACCCTGCAGCTCAAACCATCATCCTTGTTTTATGCATTCTTATTAGTTTTCATTGATAACACGGAGCTTCAACATTTGAGGTCGCTCAATACACTTGAGGAGTTGCAGTGATCCTGGGAGATGATTTGTCTTCTTCACTTACTGAACCGTCTTCAGTGGATATAATACCTTTCGTTCTATTAGATTATGAAGTCATTACCAAAAAAGAGCAATGTACTTTATAACCCCAATTTAGCTGTTAATATTTTGATTAACCCTTCCCTACGCGGCGCCTGGTTTTAAGCTTAATAGTCCCCTTCAGAAACATTTTTATGAATCATTCAGTTGAACCCACTGAGATGCTCTACACTTGACAATTTACCATTTAATAAGTCTTCTCCGGAACAGCCCTGCTTTTCAAAGTAGTTTAATACTTTGAAAATAGGAAGTCATCCTGGTATTTAGTTGATTTCAATTAAAGCAGAAAAATGAGAGCAGCGAATTAGAAGCAGAAAGTTTGAGCATTTTAAAAAATTTTTTAGTACAGGCAAAACGGCGATGAGTTCCGAAGATACGTCACGCAGCTGCCAATTTGTGTTTGATTGATGACAACTTCGAACATTCATAACTTTCTTATTTCTTATAGGATCTTATGGAGAGTCTCCAGATAATAAACTTGATGAGTAGGGAGGGGGCTCACATACACACATTTTTTTTTTCTTCAATGATCTTTATTTTGATTTCACTCAGTGATAATACATGAATCATAAATCAACATTTCAATGAAATTATATAACAAATAAAGCAAATGATCATGTAAAATCTTCTATAAATGAATAACTGAAATTCAAAACTATACAGAAAGCACTGAATGAAATATTTTCATAAAATAGCCCCCCCCCCCCATGAACAAGGGAAACAATATACATGTATATCATATAACTTCATAAATGTACTGGCCTCCCTGCACCCAAACCCTTACCCCCCCCCCCCTTCCCACACACATACTTTTTTTTTTCTTTTCATTTTTATTTCTTTCCCTTTTCTCATAATCACGTACAAATTACATCATACATTGAAAATAATCACATAATCACATACAAATTATATCATACATTAAACAAATTATGTCTTCATATGATTCTAAATTTGCTTACAGAAGGAACAATAATTATTATCAACAAAACCAAATTTAAAGAGATGTTCTTTTGTATATATTGCTCCATGAAGTAATTTATACTGAAATTCCCTAACTTTTGATAAAATTGTTGTGTTTCTAGGTCTTATGAAAATTTCGGCGATTTGTTTTTTAGAGAATTCAATGTCTTGTGGCCATCTTTTACTCGTAAAGTATAAAAATGTTGTAAATCTGTTACAAAATTTCGTAAACTTTTCTAGAAGGTACATCTTTCAATAGAATGATATTTTCAAAGATCTTCAACGAAATATTGTAATTGTGTATATCAACGGAGTAGAAATCGTATACGTTCCCTTTATATTTTCCGCTTTTCAAAACTGCATCACTTATCTCATTTCCAAATTTCCATAATATTTTCACTAAGTTATGGAAATAATCAGACAATTATTTTCACCTGTTATTTCTCTAAAATGTGATCCACTAGATAAATTTCTTTCTTAATTAAGTCTTCATCAAAAATAATTTTCCCTTTAGAAAGGTAATCTCTATTATTAAAAATGATTGGATTAGCTTTTCCTACAAGAAAATTCCTGTTTTTCTCAATATCTTGCCAGGCCTTTAAAATCTCTAAATAAAACAAGGGTGCTTTAAAAGTCAATAATTTAACATCGTAATTACACAGGGATATAAACCTTCCACCCACTTTTCTAAAGCTATAGTCAAAGTAAAGTTTTCATCCCATATTCCTTTCCCCCAAAAGTAGCCGTTTTAACCACATTACTCTTTGAGTTTTCACAAATAATTAAAAATCTATCATTCTTAAGCCACCATCCCCGTAATCCTGGTAGCAGATGTCTCTTTTAATTCTGTCTTTTCCATTCCATATGGAATCGAGACATTTTTAAAAAAAATCTCTGGTACTACCCCCTTTGGAACAACTAATGATGAGAAAACATAATTCCATTCAGAATTCTACTCAGAATCTCTTTGTAATTTAACTTTTCCCTCATTTTTATATCCAAAGAATAATATACTCCTAAAATGTTCATTCTCGTTACTATATTGCTTATAGGTAATGCTCCCGAATCTCTTCTGTTTTTTCCTTTCCTCATCACATCAGTTTTTTCTATGTTCACCTTCAAACCACTTAACTCATAAAAAGCCCGGAATAAATCCTGTATTCTTGTAATCGATGTTTCATTTTTAGCGAACAAAGGGATATCATCTGCATACAAAATTTGTCGAACTTCAAAATTACCAAATTCAACTCCTTTAATAACCCCATCGTTTCTCACTGCATGCGCCTAAATTTCAATTACTAACAAAAACAGATACGGTGAAAGTGGGTCATCCTGCCTTACTCCTCTCTTAATATAAAAATAACCAGTAGAGAAACCTCCATTCATAACATAACTACTTATTCCGTTATACATGGTTTAACGCCAAGAACAAAAGGACTGTCCAAACCCATATAATTCTAGTACTTTGAAGAGAAAGTTATGTGAAACAGAATCAAGACACCCCACACGCGCGCGAGCACACACACACACACACACGCACACACACTTTTTTTCTCTTTTTTTTTAATAACACACATGCACACTCTGGTATCAATATGCCTTTAGGACTTCATTTATTTGATGTACGATAAAAGAGCAATGTAGATAAAATGCCTTGCGCAAGGGCAAAGTGCCGTGCCGGGGATTGAACGCCGGATCCTCGCATCTCCAGTCAAGCGCCTTAAACCACTGGACCACGGCACAAACACACACTTTTTTTTTTTCTTTTCATAATTTTTTTATTCCTTATTCAGTTTTTCAAAACGAATAATTACAAATTGAGCATTAATTACACAATATAATTCAACATGGCAATAAACACAATACAAATTATATATTTCCATTACGTGCCATCCATAAATAAACAACAATAGTACAATTTAACTGAACAAGGTATGGTACAAGGTTAACTGAACAACACACACACGCACACACACCTACACACACTCACTCTCTATTTTCCTATTTCTCTTTTCTCTCTCTTTCTCTTTCTTTCTCTTTTTTTTTCTCAGAAAAGTAGTAAAATACATTTTCTTTCTTTCTCTCACTCCCTTTTTCCTCCCCTATCTACTTATCTTTTATCCTCTTCCTCACGCTCTCCCATGCACATTCATGTAAGATAAGCTCTCTCTCTCTCTCTCTCTCTCTCTCTCTCTCTCTGTCTGTCTGTCTGTCTGTCGGTCTGTCTTCCCATGCATCTCCTCTCTTATTGAATACCATTTCAACTTGCCTCCGACCAAAACGGTAAATCGCAAAAGGGTCCATTATGGTAAGGGTGTGAGAGACAGCACTCATCAGGAAAGAATGCCAATTAAGATTGTGGACGCTCACCATATCCTTAGAATTAAAGCCATCGCTCATGGCTGGTATCATACTATTGACGTGATTGAATGAGACTGGTATAGAGGATGTTCTCATTGCCAGTGAAGCATTAAGTACCTTCACAGGTCGGGCGTTGCTATGGCTCGTTGAGGTGAAACGACTATGGGTTAACTTGAACCACGGAGAAACTCCATGCTTAAACAGAAAGACAAGCTATATCTGTCATGTCATGCATTCTAAAAAAAAATAGATTGATATCTGTAATATGGTTCGTCTACCAATCTCTGAACTCGGCGTAGAGAGAGAGAGGTTGGGGTAGAGAAGAGGAGAGATAGAGAGAGAGGGAGTGAGAGAGAGAGAGAGAGAGAGAGAGGAAGAGAGAGCACAGAGACGGAGACAGAGAGAGAGACAGAGAGAGAGAGAAAGACATATGAGGTGCCATCTGTAATATTGCTGTCGCTTCCCTAATAATTCTAGACATAGTTAGAAATACAGTAATCACAATTTCTAATTTCTAAATAGTGCCTATTCTGATTTTACCCTATTTCCTTGTTGGATAGCTGAGTTAAGAGGAAAATATACAAAGTAGAAATTATCATGATTCCAGGTTTTCATGAATACCATGAGAGTCAAGATCGTAAGAGATCGGTAATCGCACCACGAAGATTTTTGTTTGTTTGTGGAAACGGTCCTTGTTTTATTATCCCCTGCGCTTTTTAATGACGGGTTTTAGCGATTGGTTCTGAAAACCTCTCACACCTCATAGCCATAACAATTCGTTTTGAGATTAACAGCGTTTGATATCCAAATGTTAATGAATACTCAGAGAGGATGAAGAGGGAATGGAGGGGATTCGAACAAAAGACTGCTTGCTGCAGAAGAAAAGAAAAGAAAAACATTGGATTTAAAACACGTTTTCTAACGAAATCAATATACATTTAACATAGTTACCTAGTTTTTTTATCTCGGAAATTAGTAGAAGGTCATGTGACCAATTTCCATGTCTAGTTTCTAATGAAATGAGATTGCAACAGTTTAAGAAGGCAATTGATTATATCCTTATATTTTCTAATTTTCTTGAGCTTGATTATTTTATACAATAGTCTTCCTCCTTGCACCCAGGCTCCAGCAACTATTTTTTTTTCTGCATTCTTCCATGAACTTTTCCAGGATTAAATAAAATTTGATGGAGGAGCACCAGCGAAATCAAATTAATTCCAATCAATTATAACCGAACGAGATGCATGCAGCAAAGAAATTATTTTTTACTCTATTATCTTTAATAAATTTAAAGATTAAGAGACGGAAATTTTCATTTATTGGTAACATGAACATGGTGAAATTGATAGTGGAAGCAGATGACGTGAGGGAGCATATGATAAGTAATGGAAGCATTTCATTTATTACATTTTATCTTTTTTCCTCATCATTTTGGATAAAATTTATGTTGAAATGTGTACATGCTACATCATTTGTTTTCCTGCGTATATGTTGTATTTCGATCATTTCAACAAACAACTGCATAATTGAAACATGATGTTCGAAAAAGAAGCCGTCAATTTGTCTTGGAAAAGCGCTAAAGCCATACATTTTAAGCTTTCTCGGGCAATAACTTTCATTTATATTTGGTGAATTCACTAGAGAAAAGTCAAATAAAATTTGAACTGTCTCCTTTCACCCAGGATCAAACAATATGAAATACTCCAAATATAACCACCGTCTATTATCAGTATTTTGCCATACTTCTTAAAAGTTCTGACTCTGTTAAAAGATGTTAAAATAAGATTGTGTTGGTGTTATTGAAAGGATCATTTATGAAATGACTGAAAAGAGATGAATTAATTGATTCTTCCCTTACAGAAAAGTTCGGATAGCGCATCCATTGCATGTGCATGTATGAGATTATACTGCACCCATTTTTGTGCTGTAATGCAGTTAATATTCAAGCTACTATCTTCAGCATTCGGGTCAGGTCATACTTGTCCATTGAGTGGCGTCTTTTTAAAGCTCTTTTGAGTGTTTATTCACTCGAAAACGAAACGCGTTTGTTCGTGTGAAGTAGGAAATAACTCTTCCATTTTTTTTTCACCTCGATCTCACCGCTTTGGATATCATTAATTCTTCAAGCCTATGAGGTGAGGATATTTCGTTCATTTCTGTGTTAAGTGGCAATTTTTTGGAACACATTTTTAGGACTAACAATTAAGGGGTTAGTCAAGAGCTTCTACGTTGGTCTTGTTACCCCTTGACTAGTTTTCTTCCATGACAGAAAAAATGTGGGACGCCTCTTTGCACAAGGTTGATTTAACAGTCATACTATGCCAAAGAATATCATTTATGTAGGATACAGGTTGTGTGTCCAGACACTTGAAATAAAAAGTCATGACGAGTATCTATCATGAATTTGCTACTAATTTATATTGTAAACACATCCTGGACGGAGAGAAAATAGTAAAGAAAATCAGGTTTCTTCATCTTGTTCGTTACTCACGTAATGGCCACAATTGTAATGATTCTGGAGTCTGTGAAAGGATTTGTGGGTGTGCATGTGGGTGTGTGTGGTTCCACAGTTTCTTATCTTTAGAGAAGGATGGTTTCTGGTGAAGGTGAAAAATTATTAATGAGCTTTCGCATTATTTGTATGTCAGTATGAAAGAATATCATAAAGGAAATATCCCCTGAATAGGATTGTTCTTAAAATTCCCTCATATTTCAGATATAATAAGAAAAAGCTGGAACTTTGGACCCAGATTTCATGCCACATTGTGTATGTAGTCACATAGACACATGTCTGTGTGCAGTGCATGTGACTTTCAGTGTGAACGAGTCGCTTCCTTGTCATTTTGATGATTCCAAAAGTTCACAGTATACACCAATTCTTATGAATCACTTTAAAGCAATCTTTCCAAATTGCTTTGAGAAAGTTTCTTTCACAATGTAAATGTATGACAAGAACTCGACTTAAACTTTAAGATATCCAGAGGCGAATCTCCGTTTACCTGTTCTGAGGATGTAAAGACATTCCACTTCATTCCGCATATGAAGAAGCATTATTTTTCATTACATGGATCATTTCCCAGTAAGTGGATATAAGGTGCACTTGAATGGACCCCCTTCAATCCCCCGATGTAGTATATTGGTGCGACCCTAATTTCTCTCTACTGTCTTCCGTCAACAAACATGCTACATTTGACGTCCCTTAGCAATCGAACTGTTTCGAACGCCAAGTCGGAAGTCTAACGATTCAAATATACATTTAAAATGTCACCGGATAGCTCGATTGTATGTTGAATATACAATACTGAAACTCCAGTTTATCAGAAGCATTAATTAACTTCTTATTTAGATTTAACCTTCTCATCATTCTGTAGTACATTGAGAAATGAGATAGGGACAGTATGAATAATTAATGAGATTTTTACAGTTTCAAGTGACTTTTATTTAAAGACCTACTGAAATAATAAGATGACTTCCAAGTAAGTGGATATTAGATTCACTTGAATCGACCTCCTTCCATGTGGTACATTTGTGCGACTGATGTTTCTCTTTAATGTCCTCCACAAATGTGACAGTTGGCGTCCCTTAGCAATCGAAATGTTATTGAATTTCAAGACGGTAGTCGAAAGGTTCAGTACAATCAAAATTTCACCGGAATAGTGCGATTGTATGTTGAATATACAATGCTAAAACAAAGCTGAAATTCATCCCTAAAGATCGACTGAACTTCAATTTATCAGAAGCATTAATTAACTTCTCATTCAGCTTTAACCTTTTAAACATTCTGTAGTTTAACTTTGAGAAATTAGATAGCGACAGTATTAATAATTAATGAAATTTAAACAGTTTCAAGTGACTTTTATTTTAAGACCTACTGAAATAATAGCAAGAATTCATGCAAGTAAGTGGATATTAGGTTCACGAGACCTTCTATGTAGTAGATTGATGCGACCAATGTTTCTCTTTACTGTCCCCCGTCTCCAAATATGTGACATTTGGCGCCCCTTAGCAATCGAAATGTTATCGGGTGCCAAGTCGGTAGTCGAAAGATTGAATACATTTAAAAATTCACCGGATAGCGTGAATATACAATACTAAAACATAGTTGAAATTCAATATTACAAATTTTAAGCTATGTGTTTAGATCGGCCAATAATCAATTTATTGAAGTAAGTACACATTATTATTATTTTTTAATTGTACTAGTTAGCTTTCTGTAGTTTACGTCGAAAAATAAGATAAAGATGGTATGAATAATTAATAAATTTGGAACAGTTTCCGGGTTTCGCAATCTTTAACGTGATGTGTGGACTGATGTGACTATATGCACATATTATATATATAATATATATTATATGCACAGGAAATTTAGCAAATCGTGAGTCCTTTCTTTGTCTTGTGATCTTTGTCATTGCGTAGGAACAGATGGGAAAGCATATCACACTCTTTCTCCTTACTTGTTATTGTTTGTTTTAAATCAGTGTCTATCTTCAATCTTCCAAAGTAAATAAACTTAACGCTGGCAACTTCTGCAAGTAACGTTTGAAGAAGAATAGACTATAAAAAATAATAATTGAGCTTCTATCCGTAAGGTATCAAGCGCACGGGTGTGCGTCGGTGTGCTTCGGTGTGCTCGCTTGTGTGAGGGTGTGCGCACGCGTTTGGGTGTGATGCGTTGTGATGGTATGTATGTTCCGGAATGGAGACAAATGCTCAGCTCAAAAACAAGAACATACAAAAAGATTGTAAACGGAAAAATATTTTGCAGTTGGTAAAAAAGAGAAAGAAGCAGGGAAGACCTTGACATACAAGCGGACAAAACAGAGAAATAAACTTGGAGAGAAAGATGTAACATTAGATGAAAAAACAGGAAGATCCATGCGGATCAAAAACTGCTTTTTTATCCGTCTAACTCAAACTTCTGCACGACCTGAGCACGAATTAGTTGGTAAGTGTCTCCAATTTTATTTGAACCCATCAACGCGAAATATCGCATATCATCATTCCCTATTATGTACCTGTAACTTGTTTTTCTTGAAGTGGCCATATTAAATGTCTTCCACGGTGTATTTGTCGTGTATCTGGTGTCCAGAATCGAATTCCCATAAGCAGGTTTGAGATTCTTTAACTTATTTTTACGGGAAAATGCACAATGTTTTAATAAACCCTTCAAAAGGAAAACCTTATTGTTTGAATTCAGCAGTTTTTATAGTTTTATGATAGTGTGCTTTACCAAATGTTTACTTAATCCTTTACCTACTGCCTACGCTCTTAGAAAAATGCTGCAAATTAGAAACTTAAGCGGTTCTTAACCTTGTTGGTTCTCCACCTGAAACGATGAGGGCTCTATATTCATCCTGCCTTATACGCCTTTTTCGGCGTATTAACCTGTGCACCGTTGTCCGAAGTTGGGTCAGACTGTCTTAAATGTTTGAATTCATGTTCTCTTAAAGCTGATATTATGCATATGAAAGAAGAAGAGAACTATGAATGAAACTTTAAATCAATAAAATTCCTCCAAGCAAGAACAACTTTTACTGATGCTTGTAGAACCTGAAACGTTTCTTTAGGGGAGTATGGCTCTTTAAAGAGCCATACTTCAATTTTAAAAATCCCTTTAGAATAATTTCCTACAGGTACTACGTAATGAGACATTCAATAAAGACAACGTGTTCCCTTATTTGTCTTTATCCCCACATAAATCGATGTCCAGATCAATTTATATTCTTAACCATGACATATCATTTCCTTTTTTTTAAAGGTTTATTGCCACTCGGTCCATTACCCAGCTTGTTTTACTTCACTAAATATAGAGATGAGTAGGCTATACGGGTCATGTGATTACACTGTGAAAGTAATTGTCTAGAAGCAATATAGAAAAGGTTGATTATATATAGTGCATAAGAACTCATGTATAGTCTGCTGAACATTAGGGCCTTGAGTAAAGACGAAGTGGCATTAGACCAAATGACAATACGTCAGTCAGATCATCGACCTGTACACAGTCACAGTCATGTGTTTGTAATGAGGAAAAAGATGTTCTTTTTCATGAAAACCAGTCCTGGAGAAGGGATGAAAGTGAAACTGGATGCGGCTTGTCACTTAGGCATCTGTTACAGTCACGACGAGTAGCTCTCAATGTAACGATATGGTTACCTGTAAGAAGAGCAGGGACGCATCGATCGACACGAAAGCTTCGAGGAAAATAAGTAAAGAGAGACAAAAATAGCACATTTGCACACTAAAATCATTCGCCAATTTTCATCTAATATGAAAAGTAGGGAATATTCTACGCACAAAAATCTTGCCATTTCTTTTTTTACCCCAGATGGGAAGCCATTCTTTTAATCAGGTAGGAGAAGCTAAGATCTATATGTTTATGAGAAATGAAAAAAATATGATATTGAAGAAACCATTCAGTCAATTCAAATCAAAACAAAATAAGTTTTCCACGCCACATTTTTGACACGGTATTCTCCTGTTAATCAGGGAAGAAACGAACAGATTATGAACACATTATTCCTATCCTCCGGGTATTACGGCGAATGAAGAAGTACACATCAAAACGATGCACAGCACTCGAAAAAGTCATCTCATCTCTTATTTGAATAGAGATCACATTTCTAGCCTATCATCCCGGCGAAACCAACTTCGTCGTAATTAGCCATTACCTTTAATGTAATTGTCCTCGCTCATCCAATCTTCCAGCGATGCACTATGTCAGAAAATGACCTTCAGAGGCGGACTCGGAATAGTGTCTAATTGGGACTCTTTCCCATTTGCAGCAAGGAACCCTTCAACCTCTTTTTGATGATAACGAGAAACTTCCCTTCCTGAGTACAACCCAATTGTCTGTTCAAACATAGAGGTAGGACGTGCCTCCAGGGTGGCCACTATTTGCCCCAGGTTCAAAACACCGAAACTAAAACAAGATGAAAGTAGGAAAGTGATCAATGCGATCAGGTAACGCCATTTGCCTTAAGCACTTTCTGATGAAGAAAAAGATGATAAGCTTACAGAATGATACTATGTATTCCATTCGTTGCATAACAAATACATTGTTAGGAGTATGTTTACCATTTAAAAACGTTACTCTTCAGGAAAAATTCATATGTTGCAGTACTGATGTAGATATTAGAAATGATGTTGCAGCGTTAAGATGAGCAAAAAACCACACGAATGCTTTCCCCACTTGTTTGATCATTTTTGTTGTTGCTGTTATGAACACCACCGTAATACCTATTTGAAGAAAAAAAAATGAGGACGTAATTATAGTATACGTCTGGCATTTTATTGATTAAGTTTACTCATCATTGTATCTCAAATAATGGTATAAAATTTGCTAGACTAGGGACACTACTTCATGGTAGTTCGTACCCGATTGTTTTACCAGGCGTAGTGCAATATTACAAATGCATCGAGATTTTCAGTAGAGCGTTTTATAAATGGCGGCGCACATAAAAGGACGGCAGAAGATATAACTTGAACGTGAAGAGGGAGAGGCCATGTTTCATCCTAGTTCCCAGATCATTGGATGGTGCCCTTCGAATCATCAAAACGTACTCTTAAAGCAGATTACTGTCCATTTTCCCAGATGTTCGTTATTTCAAAGATTCCTTTTATCGAAGGTTGGTTGACCAGACGGTTAGTTGTTTATTCGAAGGGGGCAAAACTAAATAAATGAAATAGTGTTATTAATTCCGAAAACGAAACAGGATTCATCATTCTGAGACCGCAATAACATGCGTCATTTTGACATTAGAATAGGTTGGTACTTCCAAAGTTATAGGATTCATGATTTCGAAAATCAGGGCTTGTGATTTTGAAATCAAAATCTCAATTTCGGAGAAATTAATACTTTTATAGGAACTAGGAACCCTAATTCATCCGTAATAGTGAACCTTTGGAATATTGAGCACCCTTATACCTACGGATTTACTGACCTTCTGATAAACTTTGAAAAAAAGTGGCCATAACCTCTTAAACGAAAGAGTATATAAGCGATCAGAATCAGCTGACAATATGCTATATCCTCGAAGAAATAATGCTCACGTCACCTTGGCGGCAGGTGGAGGGTGACATTAAAGCTCATGTACAGTATTGGTAGCAAAAAGAAAATTGGAAAGAAACATGTTAAATATAGTCTCATGTTGTTCTCCTTGTATCAAAAGATGTCTGTAAGAGATCATTCGGTATTCCATCTATGATTTCTGGTGAATTTCAGTGTCAATATCTGTAAGGAATGCTTGATCACCGCCATTATGCTAGGACCCTTCCACCCCGACGGCTCCCCGCACAGCAATCTTGGGGCTTCGCATAGAGACAGCGTGTGTGCACTGTGTGTAGCTACTCATCATTGGTTTTACACGTGTGTGTACAGTGTATAGCACATGCTTCCTTTGTTGGGATTTTACGTGCCTGTCCCGGCACATAAATTAGTTTTTGCCTCTTATTTGTTTAATATTAAATTTTAGGAGGCGAAATCTTCACAGTGTCTTAGTATTGCTAGTATCTTGCTATTTATCAACACAAATTGAAGAAATCTGACGAACAGTTTTTGAGGGCTTACCAAAACTTTACATGACCTTTAACGTGTGTAATGTTCACTTACTGATGCAATGATTCATGAGAGGATGCTGAGATGACATGAAAGGTCTTGACACCTGAAACACTCAGAGTGTGAAGAAGAGTCTTAGAGGACCCTCTTACATGCCTTAAAGGTACTTAATGATAATAATGATAATAAAAATCTATGAAGCGCAGAAACTATATATATATATATATATATGCATATACAGTGTGAGTCAGAAAAAATGTTACACTTTTTAAATTCAGTATTGTTTTAAGAGTTGAGGGATTAACAGAGTATATTTAACATGTATTGATAGAGTATATATTCCTTTGTTGTTTGGTAACATTTGTTTCGATGTTGTTGTTACGGTTGAGTGCAACAGCCATTGTTTGAAAGATAGTCAAAACTCATTTGCGCCAAGTCGTATGATTACCTGCTGAAACAGCGACAACAACATTCACACAAACAATGAGCGTAAAGTTTATACATATGTTAAATCAAGACAAATAAACATGAAAACCAATAAATAAATGAATAAATAAATGAAGCCAAAAGTCATAATATTCAGTGATCTTCACTGAAAAGTCCTTTTTCATAGTTATTTTGGGCTCTTGGACATAGCTTTCAATCTTCCACATGGCGTCAGTTTCTCACGATGCATTTCTGAGCTCGATGGAGCATCGCTGCCATTGACCCTACGAAGTGTCTGCTTGTCTGCAAGTCCTCCAAGTCTGCCTGTACACATTGGACTTCAGGAACCCCCAGACGAAGAATGTCCATGAAGGGCCGCGGAAGTGGGCGGGGGGGAGGGGGCTGATTTGATTTCACTCATTAATGACAATTTTCTAACCTTTTTCCCGAGGTTTTATGACATGTGTCTACTAAAAAAAAGGTGTGTGTGTGTGTGTGTGGGGGGGGGGGGGGTTCTGCAGCCCCCCCCCCCCCCCCAGTTCCGCGGCCCATGCATGGGTGTTAAGTCTGGATATCTTTGGGGCCATTCCACAGAAGCTGTTTAGCATTAGCTTCAACAGCCCCTTTATTTGGAATAACTCAATTATCATTACAATAAAAGGCTTTTTTTTTTCTTTTTTTTTTTTGTTATTGCTCATTGTGCAGTCTCATCCAAATCAGACAAGGCATTATTTATGTTGGCGCAAATGGGTTTTCACCCAGACACATTAATTGATTCCTATCCAGTAAATTCATTACTGATTCCCCACAAATGTGGTATCAAATAAAACTGGAAGAGTTATTCTATCTAACTGTGGTGCAAGAATTATATTTCTATCATATTTGTAATATTAGCATTTTAAAAAAGTGTAACATTTTTTTGACTCGCACTGTATATATCTATATATATATATATATATATATATATATATATATATATATATATATATATAGATGCGAAGATACCTAACTTCAACATTTCGACGGCGTCTCGGTAGATTATAAGTGTGAGGATGAGAGAGGAGACAGAGACGTGGGACGTAGCTGTACTTCAACTTTATTCAAGCTTTCGGCCTTCCCGGCCTTCTTCAGGATCTGAAGGCAATACAATGCAAACATAGCATACACACTCGTATAATTTTGTATGTATATATATATATATATATATATATATTCGAAATTGTTGTTGTTACATACTTAAAAGCAAATTATAATCCTTTTCTCATCCTCACAAGTTAGGATCTCTCTTCTGTTTCTTCCTCTCTTTCTCACACCCCCTGTCTATCTCCCTCTCCCTCACCTCCCCCCCCCCCCCTCTCTCTCTCTGTCTCCCTCTCTTTCGCTGACATGCTCTCTCTCCTTTTTTTTCTTCATGTTCTTAGTGTCTGTCGGTTCTTGTATTCACGCAAATGACTTTCGCAGGGTAGTTATTGCATTTTATTGCGCACTCCATCGCTTTTCGCTCCCCCGTCATGCTCCGCTGTATACAACTATACATAAAGGTACATTTCATGTGCCTTTTTTTTCCATTTCTGATATCTCTCTTTCTTAATTTCCAGATTTTACTTTTGATATTTTAAATAGTGTAACAGTCTACTTCCATCAGGTCTGAAATTTTCCTAATCTCAGTCGTTCATAAATAATATATTCTTAATATCGATCTCGAATCTTCAATGATGTCTGTCCAATGATAAGTGTATATTCTCTGATATAACTTACCGACTACTCTTAAGATTGGCAAAATGACAAATTAAAGGAATGTATATACAACATTTATTTTCGATGAAATGAACAGCACAATCATGACAATGTGAACGTTTTATTATCTCCTTTTTTGTCTGTGTGTCATTTGTTCGAATGTTTTATGTGCCTATTTGATTTGATATTGAATGTCATCTCGTTTTGATTAATTTTTGTAAAAGTAGATACCGAGACTTGTTTTTCTAAATGCCATCAAGATATTTTGTCAAAAATGTGATTAAGATTGAGTCCGTTCGTTGGCATTCTCCATTATTTTAAACAATAAGGGCATCGAGATCATTTTCCTTCTTAATTTCACTTTGTGGTATAAATTGTATCACACAAATCCAAAAGATCCTATTACAATCAGTTCCTTTACCTGTTTACGAGATATTGTTCTTCTATATCATGTTCGAGTGCGTCCGTGTATGGAATGTAATACACAGGTTATATTACTTGTATATAACAACATAATGTTACTTTCTATATTTTTAAAAGTAGGTTTCTTATGATTGTGTAAAAATGAAATAGGCTTTAATCCAAAAATATTAAGACACTTTAATATTCGTATTTTTCCCCCTAAGATACATTCTGTCATTGGGGACGGAGAATGGAGGAAAGATTAAAAAATAAAGGGAGTGAGATGAGAAAGAGAGAACATGCCAATAGGGTGATGATTTTGAACACAGCAGACAACATGACCCACTAAAATCGATGGTAAATTAAGAAGAATCTATCATGCATCTTTATCAAATCTGCCGAGGTCAGAACTTTGTTTACGTCCACGACATGAACGGAAAGGGCTTATATTTATAAGGAACAAAATTAAACCCTAAGGAAGAAAGAAACGGGGGCCAGTATAGTGTTAAAAAATAATAAGCAATAAACAGATATATAATGTCCAAAATGTACGTCGGCAATTTTGTTTTGGAAATTGCGTCAGTTCTTGGATAAACAAACAACAGCTTCCATTATTATGGAAACTGTTAAGGCCAGCAATTTGTTTACGCTGTTTACGTAGACGAGAAGAAAGGAAACGGATTAAGTTTATCAAGGACAAAATTAAACACCAGAGGAGAAAGAAACAATAGAGTGAATATAATGTTAAAAACAATCAGCAGGCAAATGGGGTAAAACTATTCTTTGGTATTTTCTGTTTGGAAAAGTGCGTCAGTGGTTGGAAAAACAGATATCAGCCTAAAGTGTTTTACGAAACATATATATCGTAATTGTCACATCTGCAGTTAGGTGAAAGGGAACAATTCATATCTTAACATCGCCATGTTTGATGAGAGGGAAAGATGCTCTTCTTTTTTTTTTCTTGCAGTGAACACACTGTGTTCGATCCAGGGGCGGGGGTACCGGGGCGCCCCCTCTATAATTTTTTTAATTTTAACCAGCATGCATTTATGAAGGAATTTTTATTCGCACAGACATTTAACTTTCATACCAGTACCACTGAATTTTGCAGGCGCCTATTCCTTTTCAAAATGCAACATCTGCGAATGAAGATTTTGCTGATAATCTCCTGTTTACGCATTGGCTTATTGAAACTGGATAGGCATCAACGCATCCAGGGCAAATACTCCGATGCAATTGACGCCAGCCTTTTTTCCCCAGTCATGCAGTAACAAACCAAAATTCCAAGGAAGTATTACTTTGGCATTTGCATAGTTGAACGGTCCTTTAGAAAATCTAAAACTGAAAGCTATCATATCTCTAAACAATATTACAAATTACTATCTTGCCAAAAATGTGACGCAGGCAGCAAATCATTCATCATGTATTCTCGCGGCAAATGGTTGTGCTGGAGACATGAATTTTGTTCGGTTATTTTGGGGCGGATGTGTGTGTATGTGTGTGTGTGTGTGTGTATGTGAGGGGGGGGGGGGTAATTGGTTACCCAATTTTTTTTTACCAAGTTTTTTTCCTAACTCACAGTATAATTATGTGACTAACTCTTAGATGTTGGATCAATAAAATGAGTGTCCAACATTGGTAATAAGATGATTTGTGTAAAAGCAGAAAAAATAAGATAAAACAGGAGGGTGAAAGTATGAAAGAAATAAGACAAGGAATAAGAAAGTTATGGATATTTGAAAATAAGATCACTAAATCTACGTGAATCTTAAATTGGCAATTTGGTAAGTTGATTGTGACATACTGGCGGTCAACTCTCCCGTTTGTCTCACACAAAATATCATTGATTGGCAGTTTTCTCCGAAGCGCTTTTTCCCTTGGGGCAGTACCCAAAATATATCGAGGATATATAGCATATTGTTACAGGTCTGCATAAAAGAAGAAAAAAATTGTTACTGAGCGATACTTTAAAAAAATAGTCATTTTGTGTGTTGGAACAAATGGGGGAGTTGTCCGCCACTACACCACAGTGACATTTCCGATTCGGCCATTTTAAAATTCCCATATTATATAGTGATTACAACTTTTCAAAATTTATAACTTTCTTATTGCTTCAAACTTTCATCAATCTGCTCCTCTGATATTTCCTCTTTCTGTCAGAACAACTTCCTGTTAAGGTTGGATTTCCCTTTAAAAACATCAATAGTATATGTAAAACGCTGAGGGACATCATAGATGCAATAATCCCTATATAAATCCAGAATACTTTTAATATTATTAACATCAACCAGAAACATTGTTTTTACTGTGTTTGATTTGAGGGCATGGCTGGGGTACCTTCAGATATTTGACACTATCTTGAAGGCAATAGCGGCACCAAGAAAGAATTGCTTTATGTAAAACGAAAACCGAAGCCTGTTTGAATTCTTATCATTCTACTTACCTGTAAATTGTCATTCATATATTCCGCCTTCATCACCGATCATCTTTTTTAAAATTTCATTTGTGTTGGCCAATTAGCTTGAGAGCACTTGTGTCATTCTCACGCGAGGCGATGCAAGCGGTGTCATTATGGCAAGAGCTTTGTCCTTCACATTGTACTAAAGGTTTGTCATGTACACCTATATCCAATCAAGCCACTATCCTAAGGGGTATCACATACTCCTCACGTCAATAACGACATGCGTACCTACACACTGGGGCGGCGTTTACAAAAGCTGCAAGGGGATGTCCCCATACGATTAAAAAAAAAAAAAAAAAAAAAAAACATTGTTGGCTTGTTTGTAAGTGACTCTCCGACGTCCTTCTCCCCAGGGGGAAAATGCTATTACGTTTGTTTTACTTCTTTTCCTTGCTTGTCAGCCATTTTGGAGAGCTTTAACAATGTATTCGAATCTTCATAAAGTTTATTGCTTGTGATAATGGCTTCATAGTTAGGTGTAATATTTATCACATACAGACAAAAGGTGTGAATTTTTACGGCGTATTAGAGTTTGTTTATTTGTTTGTTTTGGTTTTTTTTTTTTTTTTACATTTTTGTTGATTAAACGTAGATACCTGCATTCATATCAGAATGTATTATACATAATTCGGGTGAGTTTTACAGGCTAGGAAATTTGGAGGAAAAATAGATTTACACTCAAAACCTGTACTAGAGAACCAGACTTGCTTTTACGGACTTTCATACATGCATGGCACACTTCCAGATTAATTGAAATAGTTCAGTTCCTGGGTGTCTGCCACATTGTAAGCGCAGACGAGCGGAGTGCATTCTAATATCAAAACGAATGTAACTCCTGATCCCGTACACCGCACATTGTTCTTGTATTTTATTGGATTGGCAATGGGTAATGGACACTCTTACGTGATACTGAGTTTAACGAGACCGTGAGTAATTAAACTTCAATTCAAGGTGAGCAAATAGACACATGATTAAAGCACCGACCGGGTGTGCACTTCTGGTCCTCGTGCATAATTTATCGTCCAGAGTTGGGGACATCGGACATGTCCATGCGATAGATTTTTTTTTAATAGTGGCATGACGTATTAACGTTGGCAAATCAGTCCCACGTAAAGTGGGCGGGATGCGCCTATATAACTAACACTTTGGCAAAAAAATATGAGCTGGGAAAGCGATCTAAATATGTCATCTCATCAGCTGTGAGAATACATATGGAACATAAAGTTTAAAGCAAAAAGAAAACCCAGCAAATTCACAGTAGTACATAAGGAGAGTATTAAATCAACTGTATTTAAAAACATTGATAAGAAGGCGCTTATTCGAGAGGAAAATGGATGATGACATCGAATTATTGTGTGGAAACGCAAATGAAATTTGAACAGGTTATCATCATGATATTTTGTAACTACTGATAAAATAGTATATTGATATTACATTAATGTAATATCAATATAACATTGGTGTTTAGCGAAAAGTGTATCACAGATGATTATGTATTCATTTAGTATAAACTAACGCTAAGTCAAAATCATTACCTTCATACCAACCGTACTAAATAATAATCCCTTGAGCATTGTGGTATATTTGTGAAGGCTCTTGACTCCCATACCAAAAGGTCCTGGGTTCGATCCTTGCTCAGTGCTTACACCTTGGACAAGGTGTCTCACCCACGTTTGTCTCTCTCTACCCAGGTGTATTAAATGAGTACCTGGGGAGCGTTTCATCAAGTGTTTTGTCAGTGATTTTTACCGACAACTGTTATAAGCTACTGAAATTCTTGCATCTCATTGGCTGAGAGCAAATTTGTCGGTAAAAATCACTGACAGAACGCTTGTTGAAACGCTCCCCAGGTAGTACTAGGGTAACAAGAATTACAGGGCTCTGAATAAGAGCAATATTAATACTGATGAGGCTACCCTGGGCAAAAGTATATATAATATCCATGGATTTACCTATTTTTAATCAATATAATGTATTTTTGTATAAGCAGAATTAGTGTTTTTGCAAAATGTGTACCACCGGGAATTAAATTGTATAAACAGAATTAATGCTTCATAGCACAAGATCCTTTCCGTTATATTAATCATGACAATTGGTAGTCCCTGACTCCCTGGCTGCTTCAAACTAATCAAAATCTCATCAGTGAAATGTACCGTCAAAAACAAAATAACGTCCAATAAAAATATTGGATATCATTTACGATTACACTGCTTCGTATGACATGATGTTATTCCAACCAAATGCACATTTAGCATGTTTAGCATGTTTAGCACAGTGTAGAGAATTAAGTTTGAATGCATATAGTTGTGAATAATTCCGGTTTGAAAGAATCTTTTATTTCCGTTTTAGCAAATTAAAACAGAAAATCTTGCTTTATTGTAGAAAAACGCGGGAAACAAATTGGGCCTTTAATTTAACGTTAATTTCATAAATTGAAAATAAGTCAAATGACTTCTTCAACAATGAAAAGAAGAGGGGAATAAAGTTCTTCTCTCAGATTAACAGTTTAGAATAGGCTTCATCTGCTTCGAATGTACTGGAATGAATAAAGTTTTAATTACTTTCAAGTAATCAATCAAGAAAACCAGCAAGTATTTAATGGCAAGTTTGGCAACCTTTACAATTCAAAATTTGCATACTATTTCAATTCAGAAATGAAGCCGACAAAAAAAAGTGAAAATGCAATTTGATATTACTACAATCGTAGAATATTAATATTTGCAAAGTAGGAAAAAGTCAGACTGTTGGAGGAAATCTAACTAGATTTCTAATTAGAAATATATAATTTATAAGACTGGTGTTTTGCCAGGTAGAATCTATACAGGCAGGAAGGCGTCGGACACTTGTAAACCTATATGCACGCGGTGATAAATGTATATACTCAGATACTTGTATACTGACTTTTCAATCCACCCAACTGATGGCAACTGGAACGAATATATACAAATGCTGCTTGAATCATCGGTCAAGTTTCTTTTCATTTCCGTTTTATCCAAAGTCTCCCTACACCCAAAGGTCAGTCCTAAGGGGGTGGTGATGGACACGTGTGCATAAGAGAAACGACCAACACAACTGAGGAAGTGCCGATAGGAAATCACAAGCGACAGGTATGGCGAGAGAAGTCTTGTGGTCGCTTGGCTAATTGGAAAAACCTCCTCTTTCTTCAGCTCTCAAAAATGCTCTTTGAATTATTGGAGGAAGGAAAGCAATCAAACTCTTCTTTTAAAAAGCTGTTTAATACATCCGATTCTCGAATATTTTCTAAAAAGGTGTGAATTCGAAAAAAGAAATTTGTACAAGTGGAAGTCGATACAATAAATTACGGATTAAAATATCAGTTTGCATTGGGTTGTACATAAAATGAATTTTATGACTATTTGTTAAAGGTCTCCTTGACCCAATTTCCAACTAATTAATATTTAAAATTCCTCCAAACTATGTGGATGATGTCTTTAAAAAAAGATAATTCAAAGTGTAACAAATTTCACGTGATTTGTACTTATATATATATATATATATATATATATATATATATATATATATATAACTGAATAAATAACTGATGATGGCGTGCATTTTCACTTTGCCAGGGACATTGTGTTGTTGAAATTGCAAGTGATTATTTTAATCATCCCTGCTCTTTCCTCTCACATTTTGCATTGAGTTTATGCGATGGAGCATGGCTGTCGACAAAGTGATGGGTCTGCCGTAGGCCCTTTGTTTGTAAATTCATGGGTTGTGTTTATATCAAAGATGGTCATAATCATCAATATGGGTCTTTCTTTTCTTTTTTAAATAATAGCTCAGAGTGCAATCTGTAATTCATGCATTCATAATAGATATAATTCCCTGGTCTTATCATTCTTGTTACTTTTCTGTATCAGGTCCTCGATGTCTTTTTTCTATTTTCATGCTTCATTCTGGGTCTCTCCCATCCATCACTCTCTGTCTCTCGTTTTCTATCGTTAAGCCTTTGTTTTCAATTTGTCAAATGAAATAGTTTTCAAGCATTTTTTTTAAAACATAAATGAATATCCTAGACACTAGTCTATTACTTGCATCACTATCTTGAAATAACTTTTAACAGGAACAAAATGAACGCACAATAGGAAATGTCTGAGTCGTGTTGCAATTTCCATCTCTGATTTTTCTCACCCAGCGTCATTATTTCAGGGCATAAATGAGTCTCAATTACTTTAACTATTCCCGCCAAATTTAGCTCTAATGATACTACAGAATATGACAATTTAAATTCCTTCTGTGTTGAACCATAGTATTCTCCAAAATGCAACGTGTCAAATTTTGTTAAATTTTATAGCTTATAAATTACAGGATAGTGACGATGTCTAAGCGGTTCCATTACTAGTGTCTTAATGGTGTAATGAGCAAATGGAAGGTGACAGATAATTTAGATCCCAGTCCAGCATAAAACCACTTCTCTCGATTGATCGTTATCCCCCTCATGGAACGCTTGTATCTGAAAGATGGAGATAGACATAATCACATTGCATATCTTTATGACTAACTGTTCAAGCGCTTTTAGTGTAATCGTATAAAGTTCTGCATTGTCAATCAGCTAACGATGATGTAATCCGTCAGTTTATGCTTCAGTGACTGTACTTTTAATAGGTGTGAAGATGAACTTTGGACATTATTAAGGAGGTATTATTTTTATCTTCTCTATCCCTTTTATCAGAAATAATAATAATATTGAGCTGATAATGATAATCAAAATGATGTTTCATTGCGGTAATGTCATTAGTGCTTTGGGTGTTTTTATCAACAATATGGTTATTAGCAGGATTGATATCCTTTGTTTTGTTGACTCGCGACATAAGATAGGTGTTAAAAAACAATTGACAATTTGGACCATTAATGACTGAAAAGTTATAACTCGTATCATACTGAGGTAAGGTTGAAGCCGCGAAAGATATTAAATTTATTTGGAATAGGTTCTGTGAAATTTCTTTGATTAATATTCGTAATGAATGCTTTAAATATTTGATTAGATTTTCACGTTTTGAAAAACCAAAGCCATAAAGTCTGTGTATCAGTAATAATTAACATTCAGACCACAATACAAATATGCATCGCACCAGCATTTCTGCCAGCCTTGTACTATTCATTATCATTAATGATTCCTGACTCTGGGTTTAAAGAGGAGCTCTGGAATTTCAATTGCAATGCACAATGACAAATTATCGTTGTGCTTTGAATTGATTACTGATACATGTTTTGTGGCCTTGATTTTTTAAAAGTAGAAATCTAATTAGCTATTCAGAGCATTGTTTTGGAATATTAATGAGGGAAATTTTGCCGAAATTATTCCAAATAAATGTTATATCCTTCAACTTTAAAATATGACAAACTCAGTTTGATACAAGGTATAACCTATGTCGACGGTTTTTTTTTTAACACATAGTACCATAAGCACAATGCTTTGGACAGCTATGGTGACAGCCGTTATCACGAGACAAGTGCCGGATGAGTGAAAAGGCATGAAATTTGAACAACGGTGCTCGCTGCAATGCAAAAAATAAAAAATAAATAATTTCTTTTTAAAAATGCATAAAGCATGTGAACTCTAGTATTCGTCTGCGAAAAGTAGAGATATTGGTAATGCGCGATGGCTCAGTGGTTGAGCAGTAGTCTCGTAACTGGGAGGACCTGAATTTAAAACCAATTTGATGCGCTAGTACCCTTTGGTAAAGGGATTAATCCTCATCCCCAAGTCCCTCGGAGATGACTTAAAGCCGTTGATTCCTTGGTTGCTTACCTTCATACATACACATACACAGGCTTTCTTAGCAGCCAGGTACAATAAACCATAACGCCATATTAACAGATTAAGGCCATATGATCACGTAAAACCACTTTAAACCATGTTGTAGTATTACCGTTATAAATTGTACAATGAGAATTTTCGATACAATTGCTTTGATTATGGGTAATGTATAGGATTTCTGTTAGGAGCCCAGCGAGCAGACTGACTAAAAGTTCAGGCATGTTACCGATGCAGAAATTGTCTCATTAATGGAGGACAACCTCTGTTCTCTAGTAAGAGTTGTCGCATTGACTGTTGAATGATGATAAGATGATATTTTATTCATCTTTCTTCCTTTTCACATGTCACATAGAACATTACTTCAATTGTCACGCATTTACAATGCAAACAAAATCATGACAATAATATAATGAAGTGAACTGAAAGAAAGACAAGGAGACCCTGGTAAAAGCAGGGCTTGTAAGGTGTAGGGTACCCTCTGCGCCAAGTAATTGGCCAGTATATACATGAGCAAAGAAATAAATTTATTTAAAGGGAGTATACATTAGTGACTACCTAAGGATACATTATGAAAGGAATGGGGTGTGTAAAAAAAAAAGGCTATATACAAAAAGGGAGAATAGAGTTATATACATAACAAGACGGGAGAGAAGAAAGAAAATAGAGTTATGATAAAAATAAAGAAAAAACATAGGGAACAAAGAAATAATAGACTGACAGTCTGAAAATATTCAGTTACACACAGGATATCAATAAAAGGAAACTACGCATAGTAATTCACAATAGGCACCAAAATAACTACAATAGTATACCGATACTCTAAGAGTCACAGTAATTATCAAGAAGAAAAACCTTAAGTGCACGCTGAAATGCAGAGAGGCTAACTGATTGAATTGTTTCATATCTTAGGTAGATTGTGATTGACGAAGGCAGTATAAATCAGGTGTAAAGCAATAAAACCTCATGTACATGATGTAGCAGTATGATGGGCAGATCCATCAGAATGTGGAAATAAAATGGAGCATGATGTTCTTTCTTCCTTTTCAATATCATTATTATTATATTAATCATGATAAAAAGCCTCGAATTTAAGAGTTTTTTATTATCATTATTATTAGAAATTTAAATGATTATTAAGACTGGTAAGTCTTCAGATATGTTGACTCATAGGGAAGGAAATTGGCTCGCTAACTTATCGAGGGAGTGATTTATTTTACATCAGAGAAGTGGATACTTAAACGTCGTTTTTGCACAGTCCTTAATTCTCTATTTCATTCACGGAATGTGTTGAATATTAAAGGCATTGATTAACTTTGCCCAGGATTGAGAAAAAAAAATCACTGTTCCTGCTAATGCTGTAATCATAATTGCAAACCTTTAGCTCAGACAGGAATCGCCTGAGTTTTATAAGCTGATCGGTCGTTTATATATCAAGATATTTACGATTGAACATTGATGTCGGGATAGAGTACCACCGAACCCTAAAGAACTCTTACGGTTGGCATACCTCGCTCTATCACAGAATACCGTACGGGCTGAAAACCCGCTCTGAAATCGCCAAGCGCTGGTGCTTAGTTTTTGTGACTGCAGCGCTGCGAAGAAGCCGAGCGACTTGCGCTAGCGATTGATCGCGATTTTCTCTTTTTTAGGATAGTAAAAGGGTTTCATTTTCTCTCATACTTTCACATATCCTTAATTATATATGTAGTTAGAGGACTGCACACAATTCACTGGCATTTGAGCTGATTTTACAATTTTTCACAAAGTTAATCAATCACTTTAAGTTCATAAGGGGATTTTATGGATTAAATAGGGATCTTGCAGTCCGGAGAGTGAAATCTCATGCTTTGGGGATAAAAGATAAAAACAAAATGAAAGATAAGTAAACTTTTTGTCAAGATGGCCTTAATTTTAATTCAGCCTTAGCTTTTGCATTAACAAAATTTAATGTGATAACAAGCTTAAAGGGAAGGTTGAGTTCTGGGAAAGGTAAAAAATAATTTGTGAGCTTTCTCATTCTTTATTATGTTAGTTTGAAAGATTATCATAGTAGAAACGTCCCCTAAAAAGGATTGTTCTTCAAATGCCCTCACATTCAAAATATGACAAGAAACAGCAGAAATGTTCGGGCCGAGCATTTGTCTGTAGTCCCACATACACATTTCTGTGTGCAGTGCATGTGACTCTTGACAAGATTGAGTCAATTTCTGATCATTTTGGTGATTCCAAAACCTTACTGCATACACCAATTCTTATGTGCTATATAATAACCCTTTTCCAATTGCTTTGAGAGAATTTCTTTCACAATTCAATCTCATGACCAGAACTCAACTTTATCTTTAATTTGCACCAAGAAGTTTCGATTCCAAGGTTAAATGCTAGACGAAATTGTAAGAGTTTCTATGTCCTTTTCTTTTGACATTTAACCGAGTGTACATGTATACTCTTGGATTTATTTCTTCTCTATATTTTTTTCTTTGTTTTTTGTCTCACAGTTGTGATCTTCTGGCATGGACAAGTAATGCACTCTTGGATACTCTATTGAACCTATAGAGATCGCTAATCACCTGCATAACTCACAGAGCCATGGCTACGACTCATATAATAGAACACGTTATATATCTAACAATGAATGAAAGTGCAGTTACTGAACTTGTACCACCCACGGATAATTCCTCAATAAATGCGACAACGGCAGCCCCTCCGCATGAGGCTCATCTCGACGTCTGGGTAGTCGTGCTCGAGTTCATCTTGGGCATCATTGGCATAGTAGGAAACTCTCTTGTCTGCATCATCATATGGAGGGCAAAGTTTCTCCACAATTTCACAAACTACCTCATCTTGAGTCTAGCCTTCGCTGATCTGGTTGCAAGCCTGAGCCTTGTGTGTAACGTCTTCGTTTTAGAAGCTCAACTAGGGACTACACCAGCGAACGAGATAGCAGCTGAGCTCTACTGTAGACTCTACTCCAGTCGTTTCTTGTTCTGGACCAGCGTCACGGCTTCCGTATTCAATTTGGTTTGCGTGACCTACGAGCGTTTCCTTGCCATTGTGTACCCTCTGCACTACCCGTTGTACTTTACGGAGAGAAAGGTAGCAATGCTGATTGCTGGGACATGGATGTTTGCCCTCCTTCAAGAAGTATTCGCGTTCTTCGTGAACTATTACAACAAGAACGAAAAGGCATGTGATTACGGCTATCCGACGGACGCTGGACGTATTTTTGTCGGCGTGCTTGTTTTTCTCCTGTCGTACTTTCTGCCGCTCGTTGTCATGATATGGGCTTACTACAAGATCATGCACAATTTGAAACGTGGTGCGCAACATTCTCACGCGGGAGGTGGCATCAATAACCGTGGCGATCCTGCCATCTTGCGCGCGCGTCGTAAAGTAGTCTACGTGCTTTTCACTGTAGTGATTGCGTTTGTTGTCCTATGGACTCCTAACCAGCTAGTATATCTCTTCGAAAACTTCGGGGTGACGATTGTGCGAACGGATCACACACTGTACAAAGTGTTTCGTCTCATGGCTTTCTCGAACTCTGTTATCAATCCTATCATTTACGCGTTCAAATACAAGCAGTTTCGAAAGGGCTTTCGCGTCGCCGTCATGTGTTTGTGTACATCCAACCACATCCACGATGGACAAACGGCGACAACAGAGCTGTCTAATTCATGACGTATGAGTAACATTAGAAGAAGGATCAAAAGAAGATGAGCTACAGAATATCCGATAATCGGCAGCACATGAGCAAACCAGTACAAATTTTCTAACAGGTTCTTTAAACTTGAATAGATTTTAATTACGTGATGCAACAATATGATGCCAACATAGAGTACTAGGCAAGCTTGCCAAGTACCTCCTTGGTACTTCACACAATGTCTCAATAGCGTCATTCCAAGGACGTACTGGGCAAGTTACCTCCTTGGTCATTCGTAGGAAATTTTGAGAGAGAAAATGAGCTAAACTCTCGGAGCAACTATGTTACCCACACTCTTTGATATAATGGGCCTGCAGTGTGTAAGAGATGGTCTTTCTCAAATTTGATATAATAGCAAGGCTCTAACCTGATACTGTATTTTTAATATCAGTCAATCAATGAAAACATTACACTAATTAATATCATGCAAAATTATAGCAAGATTACTTGTTTTATTCTCTTACTGCACATATGGAATTGCCCAGATGCATCATCAGTAGACTGAATTTATTTATTGAAATAGTACATTTCTATGAATGTACTACTTACTTTTGAAACAGTATTGACTTTTTAGTATATCGTATTTAACTCTAATATGTGATTGTATTTTGGAAATGAAAACAAGTAAAAACACGAAGCAGCAAAACTTTGAACAATGTAAATTTCTTTTAATATCCGAATGTTTTTTCTTGTCTTCTTCCCAACTTCCCACAGTATCTTTTTAACAAATATAATTGTATGTTGGTTTATTTCATCGCGTGTCTCTTACCAAGATTTTGTGGTTCTTGTACATTCTATAGAAGAAAAGTATTTCTGTTCAATTTCATTCTGTCAAATAAAGTTTTGGTGATCTCTTTATCGTTGGTCCTGTATTCTGGCTGAAAAGAATTTCTTTTGTAATCACCTTGGTAATTGGAAAAGTTGGAAAGTTGAAAAATAAATCATCAAAAAATACTCAGTGACGGACTACATTTAAAGTCTGACGTTCAGTTCTAGCCATGTGATTACCTTGTGAAAGAAACTGTTTGGAGGCAATTGGGAAAGGTGGATAATGTCTTTTTAAAAAATACTGTGGGGCTTAGGAATCAGCAAAATGATTTAAACATTGACCTAATCTTTCTGAAAAGCACATGCACTACACACATAAGTGAGTATATGTGACTACACACAGATGTGGCATGAATGTTCGCCACGACACTTCAGCTATTTTTCGTCACATTTTTAATATGAGCGCATTTCAAGAGCTTTCCTTTTCAGGGGACATTTCTGCTACAATTTTCTTACAAACTGATATATAAGGAATGAGAAAGCTCATAAAGTATTTTTCACCTTTCCCAGAACTCGGCCTTCTCTTTATTAAAAGTTGGATGCACTTGAGGCTTCACCAAGCCATCGGCCATGTTCAACTAGGCCTACATCGTATCTTTATTTTGTTTAATGGAAAGTTGTTAGTCATTGGATTAGTTTGTACGACGAAATATATTTCCATCATATACTCTGATGATAAGAAAAAAAATAGGTGTGAATTATAAGACGAGCTTAGCTTTGACTGTTTTGCATATGAACGGGATTTTCATAATTTCTATGGCCAGAGATCTGTAATACAAAATTTACAGTCATTATTGATTCTGAATATAGATAAGCCAATTAAATTCATCGAAAATCCTGATGATTCTTTATTCAAATAACAGCTTTTACTCACATTGTGATATATATTCGACATAAAATCAACATGAAGACTCAAAAAAACAACAACAGTCGTTTCATGCTTTAATCCAACGTTTATTTATGGCAACGTTTATTCGTGACAGGAAAAATAAACTTTTGATTAAAGTATGAAACGTCGTTTGTTTAATATATATATATAAATATATATATATTGCATACCTTTGCCTTTCTTAATCTAGAAGTTTGCTGTTATTGTAACTGGATGAAGATTTCTTGAATATTTCTTGAATATTGGCAGCATCTCGGTTGAAAGCAGTAGAAGTTGCTCTGTATCCCCTTACAAAAGATTCATGAAATTTATTGAAATAATAGAGATCAATAAATATTTTTTGCCCAAATTGGTTGTAAATTTTTATAACTCAATGCGACAGTTGCCAAAACGAATTCATACATTGGTTTTATTTTAATGTCCAACTCATTAATGAATTAAGATTACTATTTAACATCTTCTAGCGGAAACTGTCCATGAATTTAAGTTCAGATGCATGTATTAAATTTTTATACCAAACAATTTTCGTTTGATATTTCAGCATATTATGTATTTTTATCTCTTGAACTCGTATATATGTTTTTACAAGTACCACGCGCGAAGTAAAGTTAAATGAAAATGAAACTCAACAAACAAAAGCTGATAATCATGTGGACAATTGTCAGCCTGTTCAGAATATCTTCAAAATACTCATTTTTGATAACTCAGTAAGGAGAAGAATCTCTCTGAAGTTTACAGATTCCTTGCTGTATATTATCCCAACAGCCAGACCCAACTCCGGAAAACCGAACACAGGTATATACTCCGAAAACGGCCTATGGAGCAAGATGAATATAGAGCCCCCATCGTTCAGTACGAGACAGTGTGTACAAAAGGCATGTGGAAAATCGTGCAATGTCGACCTGCTCTTGATGATATATTTTTCTAAAATAATGCTGCGGATATATTTATTTCAAATGTTTGTCATTTAAAAGTCATTTCATATGACGAATTATTCAAGGATGTTGAAGACATTTGACACTCTGCATTATTTTAAAAAATATATATATCGTTGGCAAGTTGACTTTTACACACACTGCCTCGCACTGAACAATGATGGCTCTATACAGGCTCTATATTATACGCCGTTTTCGGAGTATACCTGTGCTCGGTTTTCCGAAGTTGGGTCTGACTGCCCAAGGGGGCTGCCATTTTGAAAAACTGTGATGTCATAGTAGTATATGTCCATTTACCTGTACACAATGGATGTGATGTTGCATAATGATTAGCTATTGTACAACAAAAGCCACCAATGCAAAATGGCAGCCATCTTGGTACCCACAGCATCTCGCACAGGTGATATCTAGGAGCAGTTGTATGACGGTAGGTCTTTGTCAGCTCTTTGAAGAATTGACAAACCTATGTCTGACCAAGCAACAACTTGTGCATGCCAAATCCTGCTTAACAAAAGAAACTGCCCCACCTATGAAACAGCTGAACCAAATATCTTGAGACAAATAGGTTATATGACTGGATAAAAGTATCTTCATTTGAATGTACATGACTACAAAAATGGTTGTTATGAGAAAATCTAGTGTCATGCATTCCACAGGTGATCATGAGTGTCATAAGGTCAGTGGGTATCTCACAAATAGCACTGCTCTGACATTACTTTGTAAAGAAAATGGCAGCCCCTATGGGAAAATGTCTAGCAAGGAAACTGCAACCTTTTGAGACCTTGTTTTCCTTCTTAAATAATCAAATATGAGTAATTTCAAGATATTTGTAATAGGTTGACAATAATTATCTACATGATTATAGGCTAATGTTTGTTGCCTTTCATTCCCCTTTTTAACGCACTTTAATAAAAATGAAATTATTGCTCAATATTATTTCTTCAGTTCAGAAAAAAAAATCACTGGACATGTGTTTTTGTACGTTAGGTCACTGTCCATAACACCAGTGTTTTAAAAAAAAAATCTACAATTTCTACATCGTACTAGATGTTAAAGCTTATCACATGATTGGTGTACTTACACGATAGGTATACGAATGTCTTAAGTTGTGGGTGTTCGTACAATACACGTCTGTTGAATTATCAACGAATGGAGGACTCTCAGATGAGATCTCATTAAATTATCATTAGCCCGTTAGAAACAAGCAATTCCGAATAATAAGTAGACCACGATCGCAACAACTGCCGAGATATCAGCTTAGGACAATCTTAATATCTTGTTTTATATCCCATAGAAATCATGTTCGGATTACGTAATACGTCATTGTATTGTTCCCACAGTTTAAAAGGTGGTAGACAAGGCTTTGGAAATTGCATAAGGTTGATTTTTCGTAAGTCTTTGTGAATTTGCTGTGGACCTTTTTTCTATGAGACATTGGACACTTTTTCCTATTGGCGATCACTAAATCTTTGAATTAGGTAGGAATCTACTATTACTAATCATGGTCGCTTTTCTAGCAATACAGAACATGCAGAAAGGCGATAATATCACAATTTCCACCCGAAGGAACATGTAGACGTGCGTTATATTTTGAGCTTTAAGGGGGTACCCACCACCAAAAAATATTTTACTCTGTATGTTAGAGGTTCCATGTCATTCTACTATATTCCAAATATGGGCTTCAAATATCACTTCTATAAAGAGATATTACAAGTTTAATTATACTCTCTATAAGCATAAAAGCGACTAGTGAGTAGACTACTCAACGCACCCGTACGCGCTCGCCAAAATAAGGGCTCGCGCAGAACCCAACTCGGAGGTTCGGTTCCTCGCGAGCACCTTCATGTTTTCCTTTATTTCCTTAATACTCCTAAACCGTTGACCTATAGAATTTCAGATAAAGTTCTTTGAGGTTAATTTCATACTTCCTAGCGGTATACAAATTCTTTTTTCAGGTGGTTGGTACACTTTAAGATGAACAGAAGCCCTGGCAAATGCACCAAAACTTAATACTAAACTGTTCAGTTTGTTTTATTTTAATTATTTTGCAGTTTAAATGGAATATTCGATGCAAGTACAAGGTTCTTAGAAATCCTATACAAGTATTTTCCCCTATTTTTAAAAGTAAAATAATAATAATATTGAATATTTAGGAGCGCTAAAACAGAAAGTAACATATCGCTTAGAAAAATTACAGATTGGAAGAGAAAAGACAACAGCAACAGCAAAAAAGACAGACACAAAAAGTAAGAGAGCGCATTCGAATATTGTATTACTTGGGGAAAGAAATGTGTTATGAGGGATCTTTTGAAAGTGGCTAGACAGGTTATTGTTTTTATATTTCAGAGTGGAATGTTTTTGATGCGGCCACTGAGAAACTTTTTTTTTTCTTCTTCTTCTTCAGTTGATGAGAGTCTGGATTTGGGTATAATGAGCTTCCATTTGCCATTTTTTGATCGAAAATTGCGAGATTGTGTAAAGATTTTGAGTGTGTCATTAAGATAATTATATAGGTGGCAAATGATTTAGAACTCTGAAGACGTACAAACAAATTTTTAAAAGAATGCGTTGATGTAGAAGTAAACAGTGAAGTTCCTAAACCAAAGGTGAAGTATGTGCCCTGAATCCTAGGCCCAAACTAACTGACTAAGTATTTGGAAGATAAAAACTTATAAAGGCTATCACAATAATCTACTAGGCTTAATCGTAATATGTCGGCTTAATTGTGCTTAAATTAATAAGGGAGTTTATGATTACTTTGTGCTCTATTTTTTTTTTCACACAAATTTGGGAAATATCTTAAAGAAAATAAAGGCATTTTGAAAGGTGCATCTGAATGAAGGACGGTCATGTTTTGTGTAGTGAATAGCAAGATGAGTCTAAAGAAAATAACAGAAAAGCTTTAAAGATAAAGTTGAGTTCTGGGCATGAGAATGAACTGTGCAAGAAACTATCTCAAAGCAGTTGGGAAAGGTTGATTATATAGCACATAAGAATTGGCGTATGCTGTAAGGTTTTGGAATCACCAAAAGGATAAGAAATTGACTCAGTCCTGTCGAGAGTCACATGCACTGCACACAGAAATGTATATATGGGACTACACACAAATGTTCGGCCCCAACATTTCAGCTGTTTCTCGTCATATTTTGAATGTGAGGGCATTTAAAGAGCAATCCTTTTCAGGGAACATTTCTACTATGATAATCTTCCAAACTAACGTAAAAAGAATGAGAAAGCTCACAAATTATTTTTTACCTTTCCCAGAACTCAACCTTCTCTTTAAATACGCTAATACAACAACACTGATTTACTAGGTTTGAATGAACCTTGAGACAGCGTAATACGTTAGAGTCCCAAAAGATACATTAAACTCATGTATTTCTCTATTTTTCACTTAGCTGTCCTATAATTTAAAGTTCATTAGCATATAAACCATTTATATATTTTGTTTTTTATACACAATTTGAATGTTGTTTAGCTGTTTGGTTTTCATTCATTTTTGCCAAAGCACGAGAATACGTTTGATATTTGCCGACTCTTGACATGGTTGACCATTCTTTATGATACGCATTTGTTTCTTTTCGGTGTCTTTGGTTGAACTGAAACATTTCTTTATTTGTACATACTTAAATCTGGAAAGATATGTGGGCAACTTGAAAGCTGTTCGTGTGACTAAAGAGACTACACTGAAATTGTAAACATAGAAGTTGTTCTAAGAATAAATGATATATAAATGCACATAATCAAATCACTCTTTGTTATTTTCATTGCTTCGTGAGTTTCTGAATCATCTAAAGGAATTCTTTTTTTTTCCTTTTTTTTTGCTGTATAATTGATGAAATTGTTCCAGTAGGCTTACATTTTAACTTTTTTGCGATATTAACATTGTTATTATTATCATCATCATTTCGAAGCAGACCGACTGTAGATGAAGAGGGTAAATTGAAAATTGAAATAACTAACATAAAAAACATTTTAAAGCACTATTTTCCGTCTAAATATCCCTCGAATATCACTGCCAACGATACAGCAGGTTCTTCGATTTCTTCCCCCAATCTGACTGCTTCTGATTGTATATATATATAAACATATTAAGGTTTCACGTATCGGCTCAAACAAATTGAAAGAAAACTGCTAAAAGCGTTTGTAATGCATTGTGGCCAATTTTATTTTTCTACTGAAATTTTCGGCGCTCCCTGGCGTCTTCTTCAGGAGAACGATAAATGATAAGGTATCATACAAATAAGTGAAATAGTTATAGTTATAGTTATGACGAGAAACAGCTGAAATGTTCGGGCCGAACATTTGTGTGTAGTCCCATATATACATTTCTGTGTGCAGTGCATGTGACTCTCGACAGGACTGAGTCAATTTCTTATCAATTGGTGATTCCAAAACCTTACAGCATATGCCAGTTCTTATGTGCTATATAATCAACCTTTCCCAACTACTTTGAGATAGTTTCTTGCACAGTTCATTCTCATGCCCAGAATTCAACTTTATCTTTAAAGCTTTTCTGTTATTTTCTTTAGACTCATCTTGCTATTCACTACACAAAACATGACCGTCCTTCATTCAGACGCACCTTTCAAAATGCCTTTATTTTCTTTAAGATATTTCCCAATTTTGTGTGAAAGAAAAAAAATAGAGCACAAAGTTATCATAAACTCCCTTATAACTATAACTATTTCAATTATTTGTATGATACCTTATGATTTATTGTTCTCCTGAAGAAGACGCCAGGGAGCGCCGAAAATTTGAGTAGAAAAATAAAATTGGCCACAATGCATTACAAACGCTTTTAGCAGTTTTCTTTATATATATATATATATATATATATATATATATACATAAGGCCCAACTCCATCTAAATATTTTTCAGTTGTGTAGAAAGAATATAATTATTGTCGAGATACTTTCTCTAAAGAATGTGTTCATCTTCAGAAAAATACATGAATAGAAATTATTTATACATGACAATGAAAACATTCTGTCTCTTAAACTTATAAAAATGTAACGTTCTTTCTTTGATAGTTCAAAGATTTATGTGATGTAGTTGGGCCCTTTTTCTTCCCACCTATTTTTTACACTCCTTAATAGACCCTCAGGAATCAACCTTGAGATTGCGACCTTCAGTGAAGTGTCTTACGTGACTGCTGAGATGTTCGAAGTGGTGTCCGTTTCCTTCTCTCATTCCTGAAATAGTCCGCTGGCATGAGAATTGTGTTCCCCCATCGACGTCGTCTAAGCGAGAAAAGGCGCCAGTCTAGGGGCCTGATAGCCCCATGTCAAGCGATTATTGAAGTATTTGAAATGATATTTCCTATCTACCGCTTGTAATACAAACTCTGAACGTGTTGGAATTCAGTCATAAGGGTAGAAGTTCAATTATGGGATGAATTATTTGGCAGTGGCCTGATGTCTATTTCCATCTCTTAACCCAACATCATGACATATTTGACAAAATTACAAACAAATATGTATGCAAATACTTTCATTACATCATACGCCATGCAATTCGGATTGGTTGTTGTTGTTGCGGGTAAGGGCTATTGTACAGTACACCCCCCCCCCCCCCTCTCGGCAATGCTGGAATATACGGCCACGTATGCAAATATTGTTTCATAAACATATCATGTTGTTTTCTCGAGGACCGTCGGTCTCTTACGTAGCCTGTCGGTCTTTGAGGTGTCCTCTAAAGCAATATTCCTAATCGTCATTGAACAATAGAAGATTAGACTTTGATTTTAGTTTCTTCAGGTTTTGCAGATGATGTCTATTTTGGAAGAAGCTCTTGATTTATATGATTTAGGTTGTTGTTGTTGTTGCTGTTGGTTGGTTTGTTGGCGTTCATGTGTTCCTATAAAGGGATTTTATTTTCGTTTTTCACTCGTGGTTGGATTTACGAAAAAACTCTCTTTCCCATACGATGCAAGCTATACATCTCGGCGTATTTAAAAAAAATATATACGGTTAACAACTTGTAACATGGACATGTATGTACAAATTCTCTACAGAAATCAAAAACAAATATGGCATAATTATTATTTACCATTGTGTGTGTGTGTGTGGGTGTGTGCGTGTGTGTGTGTGTGTGCGTGTGTGTAATTGGGTTTTTACAGATGTGTATCAATCAGATATGATTACCTACGTCTGGGGACCGACCTTTAACGTCACCATCCGAAAGACGTGACTCAGTCTCGAACCTGGGTCCGCTGAATCAGTTTATAACTTCCACTGTTAGCTGGATTACAGGAGCACGCCACAACGCCCACTTTTATTTACCATTAGGCTCTTCTTTAATTTATATACCCTATAACATAGCTGTTAACAATTTTATCAAATTATACAGCAAACTTCGTTCAGTCGGCTTTATTAGGAGAGTAAAGTAAAAAGGAGCAAAACATGTTTATTCATTATAGGTTTCTCAAGTTACATGACACATACCTTGAATCGATCAACCATCTTCAAATTCAATAAAATTTTCCCTAGTTACGTTTGTTAGGCCCACCTAATAAGACATTGCCTGAAACAAAACACCACTGTTGTTGACGAACTACTATGAACAAAAGGCAAGTAAAGAGAAGAAGCATGTGTTAAGACTATCTCTCTTTAAATATTCGGGGTTAATCGACCATTTTAACGGTTTCGTGGAAATGTTTTGCCGCTTAATGCCAAGCGTATAGGCCTGGTTCTTCATGTTCTTTTTCTAGATGCCCTCTGCATTCTCATATTCAGCTCAAACTTTAATTCCCCCTATCCCTTTCCGTCTCCGTGTCAAACTTCATTCTCTTTCCTCACTATATGGCCTTTTCCCCTTACTTCTTTCTTCCTTCTTCTGATAATGCTTCTTTTATGGCGTATTCTCAATTATTGTCAAACAAAAATTCTCGTGCTTCGCATTTTGAAAATCCCGGAAGGGATAAAGATCTACAATAAAAAAATTTGCTGAAACAAAATACCAATGTTTTTGACGAATTACTTTCAGACAAAGAGGCAGTTATAAGGAGAGGCCTTTTTTTTTTAAGTAGAGCCCTCTTTACATATATATTAAAAATAGAAGATAAACAAAGCGTTTTATTTTCAAAGGAGTTATTTGATTCTACACAGTTTGGTAAAATCGACCCTTTTAATGGTCAAACGAAAATGTTATGACACTTTAAATTAAGTGTAATAGAAAATGTACTCCTGGTTCTATTGCTGTAGATCTCTTGTGTATTCTTAGCCCAACCTGTCTCTTTCCCGTTCCCCTTTCCTTTTCCAACTTCATCTTCTTTTTCACACTATGTCTTTTTTTTCATCCTGAAATCTTACTTCTTCTTCTGTATTTTCAATCTTCTTGGTATACTGTCGAAATCTTCGCGTGCTTCGCATTTCGAAAATCCCTGATGGGTTAAAGATAGGGAGAGATAACTCTCATGGGGCACAGTGACAGGTGTAAACACGATTACGTTGCGTCTCTTTATAGGGTTTAGAAGAACTCACAAATATTGCGGAATCCTTACAGACAAGCTGCCATGTGACCAGAACATCAAGATTTACGAATTTCCAATGGGATTTGAAAGATACAAGATCTACCTTTATGGTACAACAAAATTTACAGTTATGTAATTTAAAGAACTAGTATTCTGTAACGCAACAGTAATGGATGCTTCTCGGGAAAAGACAATGAAACGTTTTGATGCTTCATTCGTTTCGGGGTTCCCTCAACTTCTACATGCAATTGGCCTGTTCGATGGTATTGTTGCATGGCGTGGAACTTCATTTTCTGTAATCAGATAGATCACCATTATATGGTATAACTGATGCTCCGTATTTGATGTATAGTGTTTTAACCTCCAGCTTTCTCCGGAACAATGGCGTAGCGTTGGACAAACTGTCAAAGTGGCACTAGTGTGTAATGGGTGTGGCAATGGAACTCGGTGAATGATATGCCAAAGAACAAGGTCATCGACTAGGGACGGGGGTGTGATAGGTCAGATCATCTTCGCTCCATGTTGCCTCCTCCTTCTCCCCCCCCCCCCCTCCATCTCTCCCTTTTATATCTTTTCTCCTTTTCTTTTATCCCCCTTTTCGCCATTCGAAGCCGGTACTTTCATGGCTTAGAATCATGAGGTTTTTAGCCAATTGATAGGCCCACATTAAACCTTCTTTTAAATCGATTCCAAATAATGGTAGCTTTAGGTGAAATAGGAAAAAAGTATAATCATCATACATTTTAATGATGGTGAATACAATAACAATTATAATGATGATGATGATGATAATAATAATAATAATAATAATGATAATAATAATTATAATGATATTAATAATAATAATAATAATAATAATAATAATAATAATAATAATAATAATAACAATAATAATAATAACTTGAAATTTAATTCGTCACTGAAGACGAATTAGGTGGTCTGTCCCTGTCGCAAATTGCTTTGTCAGGTGTGATAATATTTCTGCAAGATTATAATCATAATGTTGACGACAATGATGATAAGATGGTCATATAAGTGATGACAATGACGATAATGATATATTGATAATGATGATCATAATGACAATAATGATGAAAATAACCACGATAACCTAAGTTGCATAGCGCCCCTTCAGGTTCAATTTTATGGGCGATTTTTCGAAAAGTGCTTGAAATGGCATGAAACGTCTGCAAAATGAATTTGGGAGGATTTGGATTATTTCTGAATTTTGCGCGCGCACGGACGCGCGGACGTACGCGTACGCGCGCGTTTAACGAAATGACCTTGACTGGAATGACAGTGACCTTAAGCATGCCAAATATGAAAGAGAAATGACATTTCGTTATGAAGATATGACCAGAACTTGATTTTCACAAAATGGCGCCTGGATGACGTCACGATAACCTGATGACCTTGAAAAAGATGGGGGAACTTGACCTTATTAGGAATGATGACTGACGAAAATATGAAGAAAATTGACTGAGCCGATTTGGAGAAATCGGGATAACGAACTGGACAATTTGATATTGCAGGACATGTGGGAGATTATACCCTTAGCTTTAATACACGACAGGGAATGAGATTGTACACAAACTACTGCACACTACTTTCCAATAGACATAACACGCAAAATTAGGCAGTTTATTACATTGTTTGTGATGGTATATGTTATAATAGTCGAAGAAGATGGTAAAATGAAAGGCAAAAAAAAAAAAAAAAAAAAAAAAAAAAAATGGACCCACCGGGAATCGAACCTGGGTCGCCGGAATGGAAGGCAAGTGCTTTACCAATGGACCAAAATATTTCCAATAGAGATAACACGTAAACGAAATACGGGATTCTGAAATCACATTTTGTAGTTAAAAAATTGGCATGATCCCGACATCTGATCAAAAATTCGAGGGCACACTCGTGAAAGCTTATAGTCTCAGCTATAACATATTAAAATTTGGAAGAAAATCGAGCAGAAATTACAAAGATACTGCTCAAAGAAGGCGGGAATGTAGAATCTAGATTTGAGAAAAAGTCATGTTCCATAGAGAATACACGCAAAATGTGAAAAATTGACATGCCTCCTTTAATCGCAAAAATACGCCATGATCCCTTTGTCAAAATGAAAAATCGTGGTAACTGATCTTGTATAGAATTGTCTCAGCTACAACATATCAAAATTTGGAAGAAAATCAACAATCTATTACTGAAATATTGTCAACTGAATACAAAAATTATGACATCATTTTTTCAAAATTGAATTTTTGAGTTCATAGGCGAATATGATGACGTCACAACATTTTTTTGGCCAAAATTTTGCATGAATCGAAATCTACAACTCATAGGCTTTCAGAATATGTAATAAAATTTGGGGGTACCCGTTCATTCTGACGAGCTATGGCGGATTCTAGATAGGCATGTTTTTACCACTTTTTACATTATATTGCCCATTGACGCACGCGCGGATTTTAAAGTTTGACGCAAGCGTGTGGCATTATTAGATGTCGAGAATGACTGAAACTAATTAGAAATTGTCAAGAATTTTATCAGGAATCGATCCCATGCAAAAAAACGGCATTTCTACCTTCCGTACGTGCTGCGCACGCGCAAAACGCGCGCGCGGACGTGTACGTACAGAAAATTTTGAAATGCTTAAAATGACCTGAACCGTACTCTACTTTGATCAAAAAGTGATTTTGAGCATTTCTAAATTTTGACGCGCGCGCGCGTTTTGATGAGATGTGATGTTGACCCTTGTCCTGAAGTTCATGTGTACCAAATATAGTTCATTTTTGATCACTTGTAATGAAGATATGATCAATAATGTGATTTTACAAAATGGCGCCTGGATGACGTCACAATGACCTGATGACCTTGAAAAGTTTCGTGTGACATCTTCGTTATGGGCTTTATAACTGGTATGAAAATCACGGAAATTGATCATGTCAATTTTGAGATATCTTGCGCACAAAATTTTGAGGATAAAAATAATAAGAAAATTCTGACGAAATTAAGAGGTGATATGTCTACGACATACCACCTAATAATAATGATGATGATAATAATAATAGTAATAATAATAATAATAATGATAATAATAATATCACTGATAATAATAATAGGCATTATTATTATGATAACGATAATACTACTAATAATCATAACAGTAATAACGATAATAATGATAGCGATTAAAGTAATAATAAACAAACATACTACCTACCTGTAATATGCGTGACGTTTGGATCCTTACACAAACATGACAAAGAGCTCTAGAGGGAATTGCTGCTCGTTTGGAATGAAAACAATCTTGACCTATACGTATACGAATAGAGTCAAGGAGTTCCATATCGCGTTAATATATTCGTCAATTGTCTCAGAAATCAGATAAAATGCAACTTCATATCAGTGTTTATGAATATGACAGGTCAGTGGCTGAGAATGTACTTTGACAAATTTGTTCGAAGTAGGCGAGGTAATTCATGGGAGCGTGGAAAAAACAATAACACATACATGACATATGCTGTATATGTTTGCCCTATCACGCCGATATTTGTGAAATAAATTTCAGTTGTTTCTTGGCTGTAACGTTTGAAATCTCCGACAGCGGAACATACTTTAAGGTGTGCAATGTTTTGCAAAACTGGATAAATAACTAGAACATCATAGCATAGCATAAGGTTATTGCAATGAGAATAATTGGAGAGTTTCTTTCCAAACATGACACATTCATGAAACTGAGTTCGGAGAAAATCAAGATCTTTAATTCTCCTAACACAAAATATCAATTTCGGCCATTTACATGATTTACTACTGTATAATGGAATGATAAAATCACTCTTTAAAAATAAAGAGCCTCAACTACCTTTAGATATTTGTTCACTATTTGACTACTATTTCATGGTTTTCTGAGACTGGTCCATATTTTCGAAACAAACTGAAACGGAATTAGTATGTCTTGCAATCAAACACATTTTAATGAACCAATTATTTGAAATTCTATTTATAGGCCGGCAATAAATTGATTTTGAACAAAAAAGTGTTTAACCTGTTCTGGAACTGATCTATTCAATTAATTTGTCTGAGGGATGGGGGAATATAATAATGGCCACCTATATAGCGCTAATATCCGCCACACAGTGATGCTCGTAGCCTCTAATCAAGGCGATTGTGCTGCTCTGTCGATCCCCTGGTCGATCCTCGAAACGCGCAGAATAGTCATCTGATTATTGCGGGGGAAGTCTTGCACATCATGGCGCTTAGATATTATTACCTGATTACCTTCGTTATAGCCTATGTATTATATACATGTAACTGTATATCACAATCTCTCTCTCTCTCTCTCTCTCTCTCTCTCCTTCCCTCTCCCTCCCTCCCTCTCTCTCTTTCTCTATCTCTATCTCTCTTTCCCTCCCCTATCCTTTTCACTCTTCCTCTCGTTCTCGCTTCTACTTTTTTTAAAAATTTGTTTTCCATCTTTTTTCCCCTCTCTTTTCTTTCTTAATGTTTTTTTTTTTTCGTCTTTGCTCCTTATGGGTGGTCCTCCATCCTTTCTCTCTCTCTCTCTCTTTCTCTCTCTCTCCTTTTCCCTTATACTTGAGCTTAGCGTACTGCGTTGCTATGTTTGATGCTTTTCAAATAAAATTCATCATTTCCTGATGAAGCCCTATGGGCGAAAATTCGACGCCAAGCGTCAAAACTTGGACCCATTCGCGCATCCATGGTAACGCGTTTCCATCTTATTATTATATTGTTATTTTCATATCTGTTTTCCACTTGATAACGGAAGAGGCTTCCGAAAATTTGTGGTTTTGTTATAGACTGTTGTTGGAACTAAGCATGATATTTGTCCGGATTTTGTTCTTTATTCATTTATTCCAACACGTGGAACTATATCACAACATATAAATGTGTATGTATGTATGTATGTATATATATATATATATATATATATATATATACAGCACACCATGCTGGTCTCCACGCTTGAAATACTACATGGGTTTTTTCCAGAATATTCCGTAAGGATCGCTGGCATATAGCTCAAGCATCATTTTTATATTTGCCCAATTATTTGGCATTAGACCCTGATTACAATGTTTCAAAAAGTAAAAATAGAGCTTTGAAAATTGAAAGGTTGCCCTGAAATAACTTGAGAGTCCGAAAGATATGTATACCTACAGTGATAAGACAGATACATTCCACGGAACATGTCACGTTTATTTTTAAATCAGAAACCATTCATGTCATTCGAACCAAGGATACTCCTTCTCCTTGGTCATTTAAGGAAGCGGAGATAGTTTTTATTGGTGACAAAAATAAAGGATTCATATCAGCAGGTGCAAGGAAAATAATTAATGACTCGATGATATACATAGCCCGAAGTTCATCGATCATGCATCATAGCCTAATATATCTTCTATATTATCAAGTTCAAGTACATCACCTTCCTTCTATTATTCTCTTTTACTTTGTTGAATAAAACGCTATTGGTATTAAAGTATATCTTGAAACTGGAACAAAGTTTTTAGTTTGCTTATTCCTTAAAGTTATTTCTTAATTGCACATTAATTTCATTTCATATGTAATTGCATATAGGTGTCTTGAACTATAATGTTGTTGTTTTTTAAAAAACTTTGCAAAGAGAGAGAGAGAGAGTAAAAAAGTTATTCCAGCACCTATGGTCAAGCAAAACATGAGTAGGCCGTTAAATAGAGCCTGTGATTTACTCAGGCTTTAAGCTTTCCTTAAAAAAACGAGAGTAAGTTTGTCCTACAATAATAATTCTTTGAAAAAAGGAAAAAAGCACAGATGCACATTAATTAAACCTCTCCTGAAATTCTACTCCCATTTGTAGCAAAGTATTATCACAGTATCACAGTATTATATTGATGTATCTGTATATAGAAAATCGAAAAAGACGATCCCAGGATCCCAGGACTGATGATTCGGATTAAAAAGATGAGATCAAGAAATAGAGCAGAAAATGCCACGCGCATATCACGTCAAACAGGGGCAAATCCAGGATTTCGTAAATGAGGGAGACAAATTTCTGGAAAAATATCTGACTGGCGAAAAAACAACACCCTATCAACTTTTTTTCATGTGCCCTTTGCGAAAGATTTGAAAGGGGAAGGGGTGCACAATTATTTTGGTCATAAAGTATCCCAGGGGGATTCAAAGGGGCGCTGGCCAGTTCCCCCCCCCCCCCCCCCAACCGCCAGGGACATCAAGACCAAATGAAAAGGAAAATTCCTGGGCGGGCATCAATCTTTGATTGTTTTGATGACACTGAAGGGAAAGAAATGGAGCAGAAAACATACAAACACGACATCACAGTGAAAGGCAATTCATCACGACAATGACGAAGATATGATTAAAAGTAGAAGCCAACGAAGAAACTTTGAGGCAGCTGATGACCATACGGAAATATATGATGGACTTGTAGAAGATTACATTATTGAAAAATCGGCTCAGTAAAGAATATACGACCGGATCTCTATGCCAATACTTATATTACTTTAGACTTGTTAATTTGTCTCTGGTGATGATGATGCGTTTGACATGGGAATAAATATTTTCTTTTAAATCAACGATTCAGAGAAGCTAAGGAATAAATAAAGGGGAAGTCCACCCTGATATCGAGTTGATTTTAAAGAAGGAGAAATATTAAAGAAACATATCAATGAACTTTTGAGCAAAATCCGATAAAAAATAAGGAAGTTATGTATTTTTGAAGTTGTAATCTATCAAACACAAATTGGCAACGCCGGGACGTATCTTGCGAGCTCCTCTACCATTGCCCGGTACTAAAACTAATAGATCTACCCTTTTTTCTAAAGAAAATACTGAATCATACATGCAACTTATATATAACCATTGTACATATGTTTTTACACAAAACCTTTATGAAAAAAATGCATTCCTTCATCAACAACTACGAAAAAAATGGAAATTTATATTATTTTCTGTACAGACCTAGCATACCTAGTGGCAGAGAGGAGCTCACAAGATACTTCACGAAATTGCCAATTTGTGTTTGATTGATTATAGCTTCAAAAATTCATAACTTTCTTATTTCTTGTCCGAATTTGCTCAAACTTTCACTAATCTGTTTCTCTCATTTTCTGTTTTCATGCAAATCAACTAAATACCAGGGTTGACTTTCCCTTTATGAGTTTTGGGTGCTGTCATTTTGTAGGTTAAATAGTTTGTTTGTTGTTGTTGTTGTTTTTTGTTTTGTTTTGTTTTGTTTTTACTTTTTTTTACTTTAGGATAGTAAAATGGCTAACACATAAGTATAGGTGAAGCAGACAATCCAACAGAGACACATAACATTCAGACACGAATTTAAAGATAAAGTTGAGTTCTGGTCATGCGATTACATTGTGAAAGAAACTCAAAGCAAATGGAAAAGGTAGATCGTGTTACATAAGAATTGGCGTATACTGTGAGGATTTGGAATCCTCTAAATAACTTTAAACACATGCACTGCACACATAAATGGGTATATGGGACTGCACACTCATGTGACATGAATGTGCGCCCCCAAACTTTTCAGCTATTCTTCGTCATATTTCTAATATGAGGACATTTGAGGAGTAATCTTTTTCAGGGTAAACTTCTACTATGATTTTCTTCCAAACTGATATAAAAGGAATGAGAAAGCTCACCAATAATTTCTCACCATTCCCAGATCTCAACCTTCCCTTTAATAATTATAAATGGAAATGTCATTAAACTTTTGACTCGAGAAGTAAAGATTTTAATGATGATATATTGTTCCGAAATGGAAAGTAATATTACAACAATAGTTATTTGATTATATGAGTAACGCTTTCTGACATTCTCTTCAAAGCGATGACCCAGTGAAGTCCTTGAGGACCTTAATTAGAATTCTAGGGGAATTCTCATTAAACGCAGACCCGAAGAAGAAGTGCCCTGAGCATTTATATTCTGTGAATGGGCTAGAAGAAGTAGTCATTTTCACCTTCCATATTTTGTGAAAATCTGTGTAGGCACTTTGCTTTGCTTTCTTTGTGTGTGTGTGTGTGTGGGTGGGAAATGTTTCTTTTTTTATTATTATTCACGCTGGAAGGTCTCACAAAAAGCAGTAGGCCTATAATTATGATAAATTGTAAATCTGAAAAATACACAATTCTGTTTTATCTTCCACTTCTCATTACCGCGCTTCTCATTCTCTGCCTCTCTATATTTAGTTCTTCTTCCGCTCACTTTCAAGCAGAAAAATTATACCGATTAATTGTATTCTTTAGACCACGAATGCAATGATTGCTGGAGGCCTTTTCGTGTGAAAGCGGTACTTGCAGGTATAGATAGATATTCATCAAAATTGGACAGGAATACTCACAGTCTTGTATTAATTGCAACAAATCCTATTTCAGTTCGTTATGAATTTTACACCCCCTCCCCCATTTTTTTTTTTATCAGTCGGCTTCATAAGTATTATGCTTGTATAACTGATTGGGATAAATAAGAAAGTGGTAGACTCTTGCATAGATTTTCCCCGGACTGCTTTAAACAAGGATATTTAAAAGGTGGGTGTGCTGAAGTAAGAAGTCGCATCTTTGTATCTCTTTGTTTTCTCTGTGTGTTTTCATATTCGCTCTTGTGGAAGGGGAGGGGGTATAATTATGTGTGTAGGAGTAAGATGTTGCAGGGGGGGGGGGCAACTGTAGACGTGTAAAATCAATTCTCGAATTGCTGTAAACTGCACTTTATATAACACTTATGGTACCGTAAAACGTGGTGAATAGGAACAAAAAGGGGGAAAGGGTTTTTTTTTTTGTAATTTCATTTTCAAAGTGATAATGCAAAGTCATCTAATTCATTTTGAATATGTCACAAATCCAATCAAAACTAACATGATGGAATGAATTAACATTTCTCCCAGTAATATATGATATCCTGAAATATGTTTAAACTTGATGTGATCAAAACTTTAATTCTATCTTCAGGCCTACTGAAGTGAATTATCATATATATATTGTATCAAGACCTCACAAATATGGTATTTCCTATAATTCCCATGAGAGAAATAATTGATTGCAATTCGGTTTACATATATTGCCTTCGTTTTAAACTTTTTTTATAGAATTTTTTCGTGAAAAACAGGAGGGAATAGGAACAGACAATATCAAGCAATTGTGATCTATACTTATTGATGCAAAAACATGCCTAAAGCACCTAAATACATATCACATGCAACACAAACACACTGATAATAGAAAAGCCTGAAACTCTACGGCATTCTTAGAATAGTCATTTCCAGGCCCCTTAAGAATCCCGAATCCTTGTCTGTCATAGTTCGGCAAATGTTAGTTCATTCAATAAGTTATTAAAATTAATCTAAAGACAATTTACACACGTTTAAAGTAGGATAATCCATTAACACCTCATGGGGGCATTACGTTGAATCAGAAGTTAGAAAATTCAAATACTAGTTTACTGATCCCCCTCCTCCCCCCCCCCCCCCTAGCTCATCCCTCCAATGAACCAAGAGCTATTGTTTACTGCCGATAACATTATACATATGCAATGATTGTCTCTCCCTATCATTTCTGCAATCAAGCAACTCTAAAGCTATGATGCGAATAATATTAAAACAAATTCCAGTTTCACTAACACACGTTTGAATGTTTGATGCCTGTAGTGATTTCAAAGATATATGGGCTTTTGTCATTTAAATTTATGATAATGCATTTCGATGCTTCTGAAACTTTGTCTTTTCAAACACCTATTTAATCCAAACCCCTTCCCAATAAATTTAAGTTTCTTGGTATACAAATAACAATTTGAAGCATATATATATATATATATATATATATATATATATATATATATTTATATATATATATATATATATATATATATATATATATTATGTATATTATATATATCTATATATACATATATATATATATATATATATATATATATATATATATATATATATATAGCGTAGTTTTCCATTCTGTTCCTGTTCACCCAAACAACAGAGCGAATAGGAACAGTCAGAACATTCCAAATATAAATTAAATCTGATGTTGAAGGAACTTATTTTATTTGTATGTAAATAGAAAGGTATTAGATGAATGGATATTTCATGACGCCAAAACATTTGCTACTGGCGATGTAATGAAAATGTTGTGATTAAAACTGTGTCAGAACTGTTCCTATATTCTCCCAGCTTTACAGTATTTTGTTTATTCATTTGTAGCGCTTTATTTGTCATTTTGTGAGGAAGGACAGATGCTAAGATGAAAATTACCGAGATGCACTGCTCGTGTCTAAATTTAAGGAGACGGTTGTAACAATATTCTCAGTTTTAAAATTATCCGTGTAATCACGGTCACTAAACTCTGCCTTTTATAGGCATAACTTCGACTTCGTATATGTCCCAATTTTGTGACATTTGATTGAAATATGATTCAGGGAACCCAATATAAGAGTCACTGCCAGTGGATCATCTCCAACGTGTGGCATTTCTAGTACTTTTCGAAAACACCTTGGGGCATGTAAACGAGAGCACTTCTTCAAAAAAGGATCAGGTACACACATGCCCGCCAACCTGTGTGGGTAATGTGCGTGAATGAGTATGGACTTTGTGTGGACTGGCACAACGCACTCTAAACAATCTTACTGCTACCAAAAGTCGAAGAATTTGCAATAGCATTGGATATTGACGTTAAAACATGGAAAACCCTGCTAATGATCGAGGTTCTGAGGAGTCATTTTGAGAATAAAAATCGAAGTTTCGGGGATATTGCAAGCCATCTTGTTGGAGGAAAAACCGAATCGGCTGATCGAGAAGTTTGCTTTATAACATATGTGCTATAAATCAAATTTTCTCCCCTCGCAATGGCCTGAACAGTAAAAGTGGATAATTGACGAAGGGGAGTATAAAAGAAACTGGTGTTGTCCCGCTTTGAATTGAGATTATAAGCCGTTAAGCTTATTTTTAATTCGATCTGTAGGTATAAACAGAAAGAATCGAAGAAAAGATTAAGTACATCATTCATATTCTTCAATAAACATAACCGCTAAAATTCATGCAGTATTTGAATAACCTAGTACAGGCAATTTCAATTCAACGTTATCATCCTTTAAATGTGTACTCCGCTTATTGAATACCTTTAAATATTCATAAAGTGTTCTTTTAATAGCATGTAAAATTTGCTATATAAGAAATAAACGCTACACCTCTATTCGACTTTGCATTCAATAATGTCATAAATTTGCAATTACTTCCAAAGAAACATTTCATCCTCTGAAATTAATGATATGCATGATTGAACTTTCACCGCTAATTAGTCAAACAATTCTGTATAAATTGCATCCTTTTATACCAAATGATAAATATAATTAATCCTTTTACGTCTTGACTCGTATTTATCACTCAGTCAGTCCAGAAGCATGTCAAATGACCTAAACAAACTCATGCAATAATATTCTGTATGTCTGTCATTCATGTTGCTAATTAGCATATCCAATAACTTGCATATAAATTTGCATATGCCTGGTATAATTTGCATGTCAAATATTACATGTATGATTTACCTAATTTGCATACATGTATCCCAATTTGACGTATGTTCAAATAAACATATAAACTTGACGCTCCCTTTTGGTTTTGTAAATTCACTTCTTAAAACTATAGACCAATTTGCATGTATTTTCATGCCTGGACTGACATTCATTTGTTCTTGACAATTTGACATGTGAACAAAGTACACATATATCTAACAGTAATGTTTCTCTTTGTTCTCCAATAAAACCTCCATTAAATTTTGAAAACACAGCTAGTCTAGCATTTGCCTTTGTTTTATTCTAATTTAAATAAACTCCAGCAACAGCTGGGATAACTTTCCTCTTCAAGTTTGATTATCGACTCCAGTCGACAGACAACTACTTTAGTTTAAATGAATTTCCATACACCTCCATGTAAAAGGGGTGTTACAAAAAAACTGTCCCGTGAAATAGCCTTATAAACACATAGCAAATTGCTACTCAATTACAGGAAATTATTCCCTGAGCACCTTTACATTATGCTCTCATGTTTTACCAAAATTCCTTATTTTGTCATGCAGTAATAAACACTGAACAAAACTTGTGCATCCTTGCACTATTACCAATTTATAACTTGGTGTAAAATTAACACCTAACACTAGGTACTATTTCACACCACAAGTTGCAATTTTGTGTTCCATAGCAATACACTGGGCACATTCTGTTTACCCACATCACATCCTACACTCCAGAGCTGCCAAGTTTATAAATACAGCAAGTCAGCTGAAAGTTTGATTTAGACCTCTATCAAATCAAATATTCAATGCCAACAGGCAATATTGTTGGGCCAAAAACACAGCTTGTATTTTCCATAATCATTTTCTAGCAAACAAATTCAAACAATGGTATGAAACTTGATTGCATAACAAATTTGTCAGATTGCATTCAGTTTTGTTGAATACAATAATTTAACTTGGCAACTCTGTTCACAAAATTCAAGTCAATTCTTACACCTTTCAAGTTTGTCAACTTGACTCATAATTTCATATCAAACTTCCTTTAAACTTTATGAGTTTGACAGTATACCAAATAAACATATTTAACTGTCATATTCATTTGACAATTAATCATCCATGTTATTAAATCACTGAGTGATTCACCGAAACTGCGGGCAGCCATTTTGAATGCGCTGCTACATACCCACGTGAAATGTGCAAACAAGTTCAATTAAGTTCATTCAGAGTTCACTGTTGAGCACTTAGTTCTTAGCTCAACTCTCTCAAGTATATGAGGCAAATTTAGCGTCATTATTTCATGAAACTTACTTCTGTGGCGGGACGAACACAAATCCTTCAGTAAAGGAAAAACAAACCGCAGTAAAACAGGCGAGTTAGCGTCCAAATCCTGTTTTAAACTTCACACAAGTCCTCGGCCCAGATACACAGACGTCCGTATCAGCTTGCGTCCATAGTGCTAACCAAAGACTTTTAATAGTATCAAGACAGATTACTCTCACTTACTTCCGTAGTACATTCGGCAGACGTAAATTGCTGTGTTAAAATAGACTCGGAAAAATACGTTCGCCATAGGTATAACACGTGAAAAGATGTCTCATTTTTTCTTGATATTTCATATCTTGCTCTATCTTTTTCAAGTCTGATTTTTGCATGAGAGAAAGGATGGATAGTTCAAAAAACATTTATTGAACCTTTATTATCAATAAATGCCACTGTGAATCCCCGGGATCATGCCTGCTTTTTGACATGATCATCTGCCATAGGGTTAACACGTGAAAACATGGATTTTAAGAATGATTATAGTTCCTTTGGTATTTCCTTGAATTTCATGTAAATGTGGCTTACATGTAATTTGAGACTCTGAACAAGATTAATGATGGCTCAAAAAGTGGAAGGGACCCCACATAAATCCCCGGGAATATGCATGCTTTTGGCCTTCCAGCTCCCATAGGTTAACACACAAAAACAGGGATTTTTGAATGATTATAATTCCCCCAGAATTAGATTAAAATTTTGAAAAATGAGACTTAAATAAAATTTAAAGCTCTGAAAATGTATGATTAAGTCTCAACTATTCGAACAGACCCCGCATAAATCCCAGGGAATATGCATGCTTTTGACCCCCAAAAAGTCTCGCCTGCCATAGGTTTACACGCGAAAACAAGGAATTTTAGGATGATTATAATTCCCATAGTTTTTATTTGAAAATATAAAAACTGTGATTTACATGTAATTTGAGGCTTTGAACAAGCTTACTGAAGGCTCAAAAAATTGAAAAGACCCCACATAAATCCCGGGGAATATGCATGCTTTTGACCAAAAAAGTCTCGCCTGCCATAGGTTTACACGCGAAAACAAGGAATATTAGGATGATTATAAATCCCATAGTTTTTATTTGAAAATATAAAAACTGTGATTTAAATGAAATTTAAAGCTCTGAAAATGTATAATTAAGGCTCAATGAGTCCAGTAAACCCCCCATAAATCCCCGGGAATATGCATGCTTTTGGCCTTCCAGCTCCCATAGGTTAACACATGAAAAGAGGGATTTTGAAATGATTTTAATTCCCCTAGTATTTATTTGAAATTATGAAAAATGTAATTCACATGAAATTTAAAGCTCTGAAAGTGTATAATTAAGGCTCAATGAGTCCAGTAAACCCCCCATAAATCCCCGGGAATATGCATGCTTTTGGCCTTCCAGCTCCCATAGGTTAACACATGAAAAGAGGGATTTTGAAATGACTTTAATTCCCCTAGTATTTATTTGAAATTATGAAAAATGTAATTTACATGAAATTTAAAGCTCTGAAAGTGTATAATTAAGGCTCGATGAGTCATTTAAACCCCGCATAAATCCCCGGAATATGCATGCTTTTGACCAAAAAAATAATTTGTCATATAACACGTGAAACGGTTTGTTGTTATTGATGACGTAATGTGGGCGTGTAGTATCGATCACGTGAGATCACTACATCCAATGAGATCGTGCGCTAGCAGACGACCATGTAGCAGACGTATGTCCGCCCGCCCAGGGGCCCAGCCTAGCCGGTATTAGAAGAAACTCTCACTAAATTCCAGTTCACTATTATATTTCTAATGTACCAGAGGCAAAATTCAATGTATTAAATTCATAAATTCATATAATCAATGTTCTACCACCGAATTACGCTTAGCCAAAATGACTGATGTGAGATCTTGCAATCAGCATGACATAGCTGAGCTGAATAGCGACCGACAAGGTGTCTAGCTAGGCTAGGTCTACCCCTCTGCGATCCCGATCGAGGTGGTGACGTTGCCGATGGAACTCTGTCAGTTTGCCAAAGGTGTTCTCCTCAAACTTCGCTCATCAAAGTTTTTTACTTGCTGATCGTCGTTTACTTTAAATTGACTTCAGCCAACGAGACCGACAATGTAGTGGGAGGGGGCTTCTGAACCCTATTATGGATATGAGTCTGACACTGACAGTCCATGACAGGGGCGAATGCAGGACGTAGTAAACAAAAAAGGGGGCACAAATGCAGGGCTGTCAACTTTTTGGAACTGCTAGAAGGGAGATTCATATTTTTTTTCTTCTCACCATTCCTCCAAAAGTTGCTCCGTGGGGGGGGGGGGGGGGGGGACGAGAATTTTTTTCGCCAGTCCTCGAAAAGTTGCTCAGTGGGGGGGGGGGGGGGGGGGGAGGGGTGAAAATAATTTTTTTTTTCTTCTCGCCGGCCCTCCAAAACAATAAAAAAGGGGGCCCGGGGGACAATGATGTATGACTTTCTTTAAAAAGGGGGAGGGGGCATGGGCCGGGATTGCGCCCCCCCCCCCCCCCTAAATCCGCCACTCGTCCATGACCGGACTGTCACGTCAGTCTTGCGGGGTGGGCTTTTTTACAAGTTTTCTCGGAGGTTTAATAGACCAACATTGTTAGCCTCGTAGGCTCCCAAACTAATGGTGCTCGATCCGGTTTTATTTACATTTTATAAGCCAGAGTCCGTGTATACCTGTAGTTTGTAGTTCAAAAGAATGTAATTCCTATTCCAGGGTGGATCCAGGATTTTGTAGAGTAGGGGGCACAGAGCCGAAAAGTACACAATTAAAGAGGCAATTTGTTTTTATTGTGTACTTAAGGTATGCCAGTTGGGTTCCAAAAAGGGGGCGCGGTCGATTCGCCCCCCCCCCCCTGGACCCGCGCCTGCTATTCTGTCATGGATGTGAAGAATGGGATTGCATGGTGTTGGTGGTCGAACTCATTAAATTGAACGATTGAAGGAAAAAAAAAACAATAAGAGATCATTATTTTGTCCTCATTTCTATTGGAGTCATTTTTATAGATCGGTTGTAAGAGAGAATAAGAGAATAAGAGATTATTAGAAAATGAAAGACTGTGAGAGGGGGAGGGAAGGGAAAGAGAGAGAGAGAGAGAGAGAGAGAGAGAGAGAGAGACAAAGGGGGCTGGGGCAAAAGGAATGGGATATTCCTACAAAGACAGAATAGGACTGGTAATAAATAAATTATATCATCAGCTGCTATTGTTGGTTACTAGTTAATTCAATTCAAAATAGCCCTATACTGTTTTCTTCGCCTGTTGTCTCAAATTGCTACAGCAGAATATTACAAATAACTTACTGCAAGTTATTTTTATTGGTGGAGTATCCAGGAATGCAGGGGAGGGGGGGGGGCTCACACCTGACGAACAAAAAATCATCAGATGCTGTCTATTCTGAATTTTCAGACAAGCAAGGGAAAAAAGTCACATTTTTCATGTTCCTTCTGTGCCGGGGGGGGGGGGGCACACAATTCCTTTCATTCGATGTGTAACTAAGATATGTCAGATTTGGTTTTGGCTGGCACGTAGGGCACGTGCATTCCTGGATACGCCACCAATAAAAATAAGAGAATCTTGGATACGCCACTCTTAATTAATCTTTGTATTTAAGGAATTGCTCGCATGCAATCTCATTTTAATAAAGCCTTTTCTGTCTTGACTTTTAACATAAGGCCATAGATTTACATTATACGTCTATAATCCCTAAAATTTACAGAAATCATGATATCAAATGAAATATTCTGATTTAGAAAAATAAAGATAGCATTTTATTTATTTATTTTTATTTATTTTTTTAAAATACTTTTCTCGACATTCCCGTCAGATATCGCAGTGTTTGCTCATATAGAGCTTAATATCAGGGAACATGTTTGGACCATTCCCCCCCCCCCCCCCCCCCATCACATAAATATTAATAGAAATTTCACAGCAAATAACTTTAACAAAAATACAAACATCTCTCCTAGCTCCCCCTCGCAACTCTCTCCCTCTCCTCCATGGTGCAGTTAGAGTATGTTGATTCCTAACTGTTTTGGGACATAAGTTTGTATTTGAAGGGACAATATCAAGATTATGCCCTTTACGGCTTTACCAAAAGCGATGTACAGAAAAAGAAGAAAAAAAAAAGGAAATAAAAAATACAAACATCTTGATAAAGACTATAACCTTCCCTCTCGGCCGATCGATATGTACCACAATATATACGCGTGCTTTATTTCGGGACTGAGCACTCTTCGTATTTAAACTCTTTGGTGCTAACTGACTAATAACGCTTCGTGTCATAAGGAGCAAAGGTCAATTATGGTGACTTTAAATGACAAATAAAATTTACTCGCAACGCGAAACAAAAAGGTTGCATGCTCGATCGTGTGTACAACTTTATGAGCTGTTCCACCAGCTGAACTGTTCCCCTCCAGAAATTGCAATTTGAAAAAAAAATGTAATTATGAAATATGGAAGGCACTGCGACCTTTAAAAAAGTACCTCCCAACCATCTAAGAATCATTCCCCGTCCGTGCGCACCCAAAGGAGGGGACCAAAAGAGACAGGGAGGCGATTATTCGAACCAAAGAAAACACCCCCAAACTTCAGCGTATTATATTTATGGATAATTCGTCTTGGAACATTATGCACTGCAGTGCTTTATACACACGGAACTGCATTGCGCTAGAAATAATCTGAACTCTCTTTAAACTCTGGACGCTCAACATACATGACATATGTGTTAATACAGAAATCCTGTATTATTTACAGAAACTGCGTATTGTAGAATTTTAAACAAAGAAAACTTGACTTACCTTGGAACAACTTTCATTTGGCTACACCAGTGTATTGGAACCATCTTCATATTGTTATAGTTTATTGAATATATCTTAGGCCCGCCCTGTAGTTTCCACTGAACTAATGCCACCATTTTTGACCCATTGAGCAGGGGAACTGGATGTCCCCTGTATTAATCCCAGGGGAATAAGATAATTTAGTAGTCAGTCAGACCCAACTCCGGAAAACCGAGCACAGGTATATACCCCGAAAAAGGCGTATGAATATAGAGCCCTCATCGGTCAGTGCGAGGCAGTGTGTACAAAGGGCATAGGGAAAATATTGCAAAGTCAACCTGACAACTATATATGTATTTTTAAAAATAATGCTGCGTGTCAAATATTTTCAAAATCCTTGATGATTCGTCATATGAAATGACATTCCAATGACAAAAATTTGAAATAAATATATCAGCAGCATTATTTGTGAAAAATATATTATCAACAGCAGGTCGACATTGCACGATTTTCAACATGCATTTTGTACACACTGTCTTGCACTGAACGATGAGGGCTCTATATTCATCTTGCTTCATACGCCGTTTTCGGAGTATATGCCTGTGCTCGGTTTTCCGGAGTTGGGTCTGACTGGTAGTTAAGGAGTTAACTCTTATAGTGACAACTCTGGAAAACAAGAACATTCTAGTGTTGCTCATGACAAGTCTTGTGGTTATAGAAATATTCACATGTTTTCTACAGTATTTTGTTCTTAATTTTTAGGATGAGTTAAAATAGAAGATATGGTAGCAATAATAATAATAAACCGTTCTTGTATAGCGCATATGACGTTATATTCATGTCATGCTGGATCGTACAGGTGGTCACATAGACTTTGTTCGTGTTACACTGTCCTGCCTTTACAATATTTCTTCCTTTCTTTTTCTTCTTTTCTTCTTCTTCTTCTTCTTCTTCTTCTTCTTCTTCTTCTTCTTCTTCTTCTTCTTCTATTTCGCCTTTTTTTTTCTTTACTCCACATTCTGAGTTTTGCTCTCCTTGTACGTTTAGTGAATCTGATACTTTTATTGCGTTTCGCTTTTTATTGCATATGAATCAGAATTACCTATAATGCTACTCTAAATGGGAGCCTAATCATTTACAAGCTATGGCTTTTATTTGGGCTCTCCACATTTTACATCTTTCCTATATCTCTCGAAACTTTCTACCTATTTACCGTACATTGTACTTGATTTGAATTCTTTACCAGTACGTTTATAGATTGACACTTATACTAGTAAAATCTGATTTTTTTTTTTTCCTGAAAAGTGGAACAAATAAACTTCAAACGTCCCAATGCGCTTCCAAAGGGTTTGGATATTATTATCCCGGCTTTAGCTCCGGCTGCCGTAGTCAGTGAACAGTGCATTTCAAGGAATAAATCCTGCCAGGTACCCATTCAACACCTAAGTGGAGAGTAGCAAACGTTGATAAATGTCTCGTCAAAAGATGTTAGTGCTGGCCTGAGATTCGAACCCTCAATCCTTGGATTGAGAGTCAAGTGAATGAACCACTATATACCACGACACCTCCATATTACAGTTCTGAAACATCATTGTTTATTACATAACAGCAGTAATGATAAGGGCAGCTACTGAGCGGAGCCGGAGTAATAATTCAAAGCTCTTTAGAAGCGCATAGAGACATTGATAAATATGTAGAAAAGAACTGATTATTGTCATTATTATTCATTATTTCTTCAAAATCGGATTGCATGAGGGTCGTACAATGTGAGTTGTGCTGACGTGTCAAATCTGAAACGCAACTTTCACAAACGCTTAGCCGGTGTTTCTCATGGGATGAACACTTTATGTCATGGATTTGTCAAACCAGACCGTTTCATATACATATCCATGATCAATCTGATGTAATCAAAGCTTTGAAAAAAAACTGTTACAATATTATTTTTTAATGTTATTGCAATTACTTCGTTCTCTTTATACGAATGGTTGTTTGTTTATATTGCTTGGTTAAAATAGAACTATTAATCTGTTGGGAAAAAAAGATATCTACTTGTATTTCGAAGCATCCCAAGTTTTCAACAACGAGGATGTTGTGAAAATGTGAGAAGTGCTGGTCTTGCCACAAAAATTTAACAAATGTGATTGATTTGTTTCCTCTAAAAAATAAATAATAGAAATTCTAGGTTTATTGTTAGTAAAAATATTCATTCGAGCATCTCTTATCGGCAATAAATAATTCGAGATAATGGATATTTTCTTTCACATGAAGTACGACAAAATGAATTTCTTTTAACATTCAATATACTTAGAGTACAGTTTAAATTTGAGTAATAATGGTCTGACTGTGAATTCTGAGGTTTTATGTAAAAGTCTATCAAGGAGCTTATTTTTCTGCATGCTTATTTTATACAAAGGATTTTAATGATTCTCAAGTTTCTGTGGTGGTGATGTCATTTTATATTCATGAAAAGCAATAATGCAAGAGCAATACTTTGATGGGTGCTGTAAACTTTAATAAATGACGTGAAGCATATAGGCTTTCCTGAAGAAATAACAAATATTGCAAACAACTGAAAGCCGTTTTCTCCAACTTAAGCCTTGAAAAGAAATGCAAGCAAATATTAAATGGCAGATTTAATAAGAACGTTGGCCAGTATAATTTCGATTATTTTAATGATTAAACGCATCGAAACACAATTACAAGACACGTAGAGATTAAAATTATTTATTTATAATTATTATATGAGTAAGAAAACATGTAAAATTGCATTAAGAATTGTAAGATGGAAGTAACTGAAAAAAATTACCAGCGAAGTTTATTTATTGACATTTAAGTGTAAAACAGAATAAACATAATTCATTTTAAGAACAACTTGTCGCCAAGCTTTAAAACAAATGAAACTGATTTTTTTTCTTCTATTTAGTATCCAAATTTTTCCCAAACTTTCTCCTCACGGTGCCGCGTTTAGACTTAGGCAAAACATTCGAAGCCCCAGTATCAATGGATCGTAGAGTTTCGTTTATATGTTTCAAGCGGAAGGTTTTTAAAAACTAATAATAGCATCTCCCATTGTAATTCAGTTGCTTTTTAAAATACTACATGTGTTCATATTGTCGGTCTATGTTACTTGATTCAGCAGATAGTTTGATATAACAGATGTTTTAATAATTGATTATTATAGTGACTATTGTCTGGTTAAAATAATTTTTATGCAGTGTATATAGATTCCGTTTAAGCTCCGAAAATATGTCAACTGACACAGTTTCGATGTTACAGTGAGCGCTTCACTGTTAAAAAAAATTACTGTATAGGTTAAACGGTAAACAGCGGCATATAACGGTAAAAATACAGTATATAATATTGTAATGGTACAGTATTCAACTGTGCAGCCGGGTTGCCAGTAATTTACTGTAATTCCTACAGTAATTTTTTACGGTGTTGTTCCCCCCTCCCCAAGTAAAAGAAAGTTACTTTTTGGTAACTGTCCTCAAAGCTGATTGTAAATATGTGACGCTTTACCTCCAGGTTCCTCCCCCCCCCTTCATTTTTTTTTAATCGGAAACTCTTCTGATATCATACTGCCACCCCCACCCCTCCTCACCGGGAAGTCATACCGAATCCGGCACTCACCCCATTTCTTCAACTATATACACAAACATGACAAATGTTTCATTTTGATTGGACGGATACGATACATCATTTGGTTGACAGGTACACACAATAATAAGGAAAATTGTTCTGAACCCATTCGATCCCCTTTCGGGGTGAATAATTGCCCCCCTATCCACGCCCCCTGGTCCTGGCAGGTTGCACCCTTAACCTTCGAGTATCTGGTTGCCGAGAAGATCAGCATCTTATGAATACTATAGCCCTAGGACCACGTTCTCCAAATAATTCTCTCTTCCGTTCCTTTTTTTCTTTTCTTTTGTTTTAAGAAGACGGATCTTTTTATTTGCCTGACAGCTTGATATCTTTGAAGACAGTTTTTTTGTTTTTTTTTAAAGTCTGCATCAGATAATTTTTATTTTTTATATGACACCCCGGATATTAAAAAACCCACATCAAATGCAGATTTAGCGTACTCGAATTATGATGGCTAGGTGACAGTACAAGAAGCTATTTGAAACACATTATGTACCCTTAATTACATATTCTCCTTGTGTATATTAATCATCTGCTTCGGGTATATGAAATATCAACAATTGCTTATCATCACTGAAATCATTATTGAAAATAAAGATTATTCCGTTGACAGCAATAATTTTGCTCTCTTAATTACCTTCTACTGTTTTATTTTGTTTTGGGCGTAATGTTTACTGTACCTGATATTGTGTTAAATAAATTCTATCTTGTCAGGAGGCAATGTGAATTCCATTCATTTTATTTCAATTCAAATTCAAAATTTCTCTCTCTCTCTCTCTCTCTCTCTGTGTATCCCCCTCTCTCTCTCTGTATCCCCCTCTCTCTCCCTGTTTCCCCACTCCACCCCCTCTCTCTGTCTCTCTGTATCCCCCCTCTCTCTTTTTATGTCTCCCTCCCCTTCCCCTCTCTTTCTCTTTATCCTCTTTCTCTCTCTGTCTCTCTCTCTCTTTCCCTATCCCTTTCTACCCGTCTCTCATGGGTGCATAGTAAGTTGTCTTTCATTTGAAATGATCTCGATGTCTTTACTGAAGTGGATAAAAGGGTATTTATGGAAAGGGAGATCCGTTACTATCATAACAGGAGGGGAAAGTCGGACGAAGATGTCACAAATAATTTAGATATCCTAAAAGCTCAATTACTCTGATCTATATTACCTTAATGCTTGTCTAAATCCCCGTTGGACGTTATGGTCTTAATGGATCCTGAATTTTACATTTCCTCGGCATATATGATTAATTCAGATTCACTTACAATAAACATTAATTAGGGCATGCAGACCCTTTGCCTTTGCGTAATGCTTCATCTGAAACCCCAATCAAGCATTTTGTGGTCTGTTTTTTTTTTTAAAGTAGGCCAGGTGGTTTTATGTATCGGAGGATGGTTCATATGATTACATGTGTTGCATAATGAGGTAGCAGCATAATGTACTCACAATTGCAAAAAAAAATCCTTCATAAAAATATTTCTGAGAGCTATGCAACCAAGAAAGAAACGATAAACAAATAACAAACAAACAAGTAAATAAATAAATAAATAAATATATATATATATATATATATATATATATATATATATTGAAAACTCCGATTGCATCTTTTTCTTTACAAATTGATTATGTAAAACAATACGACATTATGTCAAGCCTACCCCCTCCCCAACCCCATTGACAACATTTGGTTTTCGTACGCGAACTGATCAGTTCGTAACCGATTTAATGTAAACATAATTTGAAAATAACCTGCAGTCATTGTTGATCAAGATCACATATTTGAGGAAGATGTTTTTCTTGATGTATCTGGTAAGTCTAAGAACATATATCTAATGATAAAAGATATTATTTATGTTTGTCATCGTTCTTTAACTCTTTGCCCTGTGCATTATGAACCCATGGCTGCTGGATTATTTCAAGTGCTATATCTTTTGTACGTGATTTCTGTCGACGATCGTCGACAGAAGCGAGAACCCGGAAGTGACAGTGGTCGACAATAGCGGGCTATGAGTTAAGAGCATTTTAAGAAGTTTTCTTGTTCAATAATATTTCAGGCACTTTTATTTTTAACCCAATCGCAAAGACTTCAAATTTCAAATACCCTATTGTCGGTGATTGTATTGCCTATAGAAATGATGCCCGGTTTATGTGATGCATCATTGTCAAGTTAACGTTCGCACATTTCAAAAATTGCCTAAGGTTAATTTCTTGAAAGTCTTTCCAATATCATCGTGTTATTTTTAAATTCAAAAGTGTTAAATATACATCAAACACGTGCTTGGACGCAGGTGTACTTGTCATTAGTTTTTAGTGAATAACATTTACCAGAGTAATGATGCGTTAAACGAGATAATTATACAGATTACAGGTCGCCTCTGCAATGTGACACCCAGCGGTGGTCTTCATTAGTGGCGGATACAGGGGGACACAAGGGTAATATACTCCCCCCCAACTCAATATCGTATACCTTAATTACTCATTATGTACACAAACAATGTAGCCCCTAACCATGCTAACTAACCGTCGTATATGAAGGTCAAGAGCCTTCACTAAAATGCCACCCAGCTCCATGGACTCTTAGTGAACCTGCCATTTACAATTTAGCTAACGACTGTAATCTTGATATTAGCATCGTTAGTTCCATTAAATAACTATTCAATCTGCGGGGTATACATTTAAAAGAACACATCGATATTGATATCAATTTTGTGTAATATAATTTTTTTAACGATATAATTTGGAGCTGCCATACAAATTTCGCGTTTGTGTCATGATATCTCATTATAATGTAATACTACCTGTTTTGTAATTTTTTATTGATACTAAAATATTATAGTAATATCACGAATGTAATTTGTGTTAATGTTGTATGTTTCATCTACAGCCTAGCCAAAATGTACACGAAAAGTGAAGAAATATTGTAAATACTCGAGGTCGACATAATTGAAGAGTCTATGAATGTTCTCAGTCATCCAGGTAGTAGATGAATAACGTAAAACGTCGGAAGCTAAAACAAAGTAAGTCCAGTTGACTTGTATGTAGCATTCAACGTTATGAAACTTACACGTATTTTGTTGAATACTTGTGAGAGCAGGAAATCGCCCGACCGACATTCGTCATGTCCGTAGGCTGTCGGCCCTGTGGGCTGTCGGTGTACTGGGATGTCCGAACGACATACAACCTAACCTTCCCTTTCACGAAGGAGGTACAAACGCACACGCACACAAACACACACACAAACACACACACACACCCTCACACACCCACTACACACATCCGCGCCCACCTTCGAAAACTCCATATGACCCCATTTTACCACACAGACTTTAGACTTAAACAGGAGATGTCGGGTAAGTCTCGCTGGCATCCATATGAGAATGCAAATACCCTAGGCGAACAAGATGTTTTCCTGAAAATTTATCCGATCGAAATTATCCTAATGCTTTAACAAATTCACTGACACGTTCTTGGAAAATTAATCTTCCTATACTCTGAAACCATAATGCACAGGGAGCCTTACAGAATTTGTCCAGCTCGAATGACAATATGGTGTTTAGCTGTTGCCTAAAAAAGTGGCGAGTGCAGGATTGTCACGGTGACCGCTGAAGGAGCACTGGTCTCAGAACTCGTTAACAAGCTATATAAAATGGATCTCAGAATCTCAGCCTCACGTGATAAAGAAAATAGAAAATTGGGTGAGAAGGATCACCCCCCCCCCCCCCCCCCCCATTATAAATCATATTGAGATATCTCACTGAATCGATGATGACCAAACTCCGACTACAGATGGCTTTGGGTAAACACTGAAAAATTGTGATGTCTAGCGACTGGATTTAAAATTTGAATTTCTTATATTTCCCTTATACAGGTATTTTTTACACTTACATATATTTCCAAATTTTATTGGTGATTATAATGTATGGCACAGACTGTCAAATAAAATATAGTCATACGTCCCTCAGAAACTATGAGAATTTATACCAGGAGAGAGAACCTGAAATCTATGCAATCACTACGAAACGCTGTTACAATTATTTATTGACGTTTGAATTACCAGTGTTTGTTTTATACACTCAACAGGCTATTGGACAAATCAATTTGCAAATGGTCCCACGCGTGTGTTCTTAACAGTGGCGTACCCAGGATTTTTTGACAAGGGGGCAAATTTTGTCGATTGTCAAATTCTGCTTGAAGGGAGACCCATATATTTTTCTGCTCGCCAGCCCTCCAAAAGTCGCTCAGTGGGGGGGGGGGGGGGGGGGGGGGGGGGGGGGGGGGGGGGGGGTGAGGAGGAGGTATCAGGTGTTTTCCTCCATAATTCTCTAATTCTCTGACAAGCAACAACAACAAAAAAAGGTATAAGTTCGAAAGGTCGACCCGTATTTTTTTCGTTTCGCTAGCCCTCCTAAAGTCGCTCAGTAGGGGGGGGGGGAATCCAGATTTTCTGACTCTCTGATAAGCCCCCCCCCCCCCAAAAAAAAAAAGGCAAAAAGGGGGATTTTTTTTTTCCTGTCAAAAGTTGTCAGTGGGGCACTCTGCCCCCCCCCCCCCTTGGGTACGCTAGTGGTTCTTACGGAGGTAGTGTGCATGGAACAAAAACGCAGTGGTAGTGGAGTTCTATACGGCAAGGCTCAGTCTTTCATTTCGAATATTCTTTTCTGTTCATTGCAATAACCAAGTTTTTCTGTTCTTTCTTTTTTCCCCCCAAATCTTTATTTAAGTCATCACGTCTTTAAGAAAAAAATGTACTTATTAGCAAATGCACTATTTTTTTTTTTTTTTATTAATTATTCTTTTCCCCTTTAAAGATGTAATTCATTATTTAAACTATCAAAGTTCGTCTTAGAAAATCAGAAGGAAATCAGCCTTGGTTCATTTTTATATCGTTCGTTGTCAGTGTCCATTTTAATGTACATGTATACGTTCCTGTTCAATGTGCGATAAATGACAAACAGTGTTTAGTTTATGAACGTTCAAAAATATATATTTTTGTAAATTGCTCATGGCAATATATCTCTCTTCCTATCTTTATTTCATGCTACCCATCACTTGCTATTTTGTATAGTCTCTTTTCTCTTATCTTATACAGTGCGTCCCCCAAAAAAGTTTGCAGTTGGAAAACGTCTCCCCAGATAAATATTTCTGAGTATTTTCTATAAATTTTGATTCTTGTAGATAGCTTAGGGTCCCTCCTACACAATAACACACACAACAAAAAGGACTATTTATTACGCTTGAGTGATCTTAAATCACTTTTCTGAAAGGGTGCAAAATTCAGACGTGACAAGAATTGGTATTTTGTTCTGACTGGTGTCAACAAAGCTGAGAACTGTTTGAAATTGACAGTTGAAAAAAAAAGTCTCCCCAATTAAATATTTCAAAATATTTTCAGGAAAATTTCATACCTGTGTTTAGCTTAGGGTCTCCTCTATTAAATGACACCAACATATCACACAATACTTTACGCCTGAGTGAGCAAAATCCACTTTTGTGAAATAGTGCATAAAACATTCTTCACAAATGTTTGTTTTTGTTCTGGCTGATATCAGCCAAGTTGAGAGTCATAAAAAGACTTAAAAATTGTATATTCTGATCATTACACGACGATTTATGAGAGAACAGACTTTGTTCAATGTATGAGCTGATATATCCCATCAAAACTTTATGGGTGAGTGAGCAAGCCAGATAAAATTAAAAGACTCACCGAAAATGACATTTTGAAACGCTCAACAAAGTAGTTAATTGCTCACTTAAGTATAAGATGTTGATGTGATGTGTAAGGATATACGAAGAACATAGCCCGTTATTTCATAAATTGTCTTTTATTGATCAGAATATGGAAATTTCTAAGCCTTTACATGACTCTCAGCTAGGCTGATATCAGCCCGAGCCAATATCAATTCTTGTCAAGACTGGATTTTGCACCCTTTTACTAAATTGGCGTTTACTCACTCAAGCGTAAAATATCGTGAGATATTTTGGTGTCATTTGATAGAAGAGGCCCTAAGCTATCCACAAGTATGAAAATTTCCTAAAGATATCTTGAAACATTTATTTGGGGAGATTTTTTCCAACTATTTACTTTTTTCTGGGACGCACTGTATATACATATATATATATAATATATATATATGTATATAACGTAGTTTGTTTTGTTTTGTTTTGTTTGTGTTTCTTGTTTGTTTGTTCGGATTTCTTTGTTTTGGATTTTTTGTTTTGTTTTGTTTTGTTTTGTTTTGTTTTGTTTTGTTGGGTTGGGTTTTTTTTTTTTTGGGGGGGGGGAGGAGGGTTCCAAACACAATCGTAATTTTAGGCTTTTCAGGACCGTGTTTCCTTCAAGTGTATTTTCTTTTGCTCATATTCTTATGTATGTATAAGGAAGAAGAAGGAAATAAATTTTCTTTTGAATTGAATAGAATTAAATAGTTATACACGTCTTTATGCATTTCAACCGGTATTATATAATTGTTGCATTCTGCACTTATATTTGAACTGTAATTATGAACTCAGGTGTATCCTACACAAACTCTTGTTTAAAGGGTTTATGCCTTGCAGTTCTCTTGAGCTATGTCTATGTTACTCTGTACATTATGTTATTTTAACATTGTGTAAATGAAAAAAAATACTAGATTACAAATTAATTTCAATTGATTTTCTTTCCTTTAATTGTTGTTTCTCACTCAGAAAAGGTAGGGGAAGAATTGGTAACATATTTATTATTATTATTTTATTTGTCAAATCAAAGCAAATAAACAAAAACGGAACAATGTTTGACGGGAGCTGAAAAGGTGAATCCAATCACTGTTGCCCTCAGGCATTCAGCTCCCTCAAAGGAGGCAACTTCGAGAGGCGCACCAGGCATGGCAGGGGAAACCAATTTAATCGTTCTTACTTTGCATTCCATGTTACCATTCTATTGTACCTTTGAAATGCCGAATAAATAATGATAACAAAAAATAATAGCAAAATAAAATTAACTTAAATTAAATATATGCAGCGGCGAATCCAGCACTTTCAAATAGAGGAGAAGCTCACTTCTTCTAGCCAATTTGTTTGAGAGTTGACTGTAAAATAGAGGGGGCGTTTGATAATAACAAAATATTATCCGACCACTGTATGTGACTTGAAAAAATATAGTGAATCTGCCCCCCCCCCCCCACCACCAATGATTCTCCACTGCTATAGAGGTATCAACATCTGAGAGCGTTAGAATTAAAGAATTAGTTTAATCCCCTTGGAAATTATAAGCTACTTATTCATTTGCATGCAGGAGTAATATAAGATAAAAAGAATGACCTTTCCTCATTCTTCTCAAAGAAATAAACCCCCCCCCCCCCCCATCCCCCTTAGAGGAATACTGCAGCAATTCCATTCCCTTCCTTTTACCACCTTTTTCTCGATGTTTATCAGGGGAATTTGTGGAATCATTTATTCAGAATAAACTATACTAACACCATTCTCCTTGGAATATGGATTTCCATTTAATCCCCCCCCCCCTCTCTCTCCCTTCCCCATTTTTTGTTCTCACTCTCTCTTAAAGTGTACCAATCACCTGAAAAAATAATTTGTGTACAGCTAGAAAGTATAAAATCAACCTCAAAGAACTTTGTCTGGTATTCTACAGGTCAACAGTTAAGGAGTATGAAGGAAATAAAAGACAACATGAAAATGCTCGCGCGGAACTGAACTCCGAGTTTGGTTCCTCGCGAACCTTTAACTTGGCGAGCGCGTCCGGGTGCGTCGAGTAATCTACTAACGAGTCGCTTTTACGTTCTTTATAGAATTAATATTTGAAGCCCATATTTTGAATATAGTATAACGACATGAAACCTCTAACATACAAAGCAAAATCATTTTTTGGTGATTGGTACCCTTTAATGAAAAGTGAGACAAACTTCTCTTATACTCGACCTTACGAGCGTATCACTTTGAAAGAAAGAAAAAAAAAATCAGATTTGAAAGGAGTTGTTTCATAAAGCAGTATAGCTTTTATTGCTCTCCTGTACTGAAAATAGTAATATTCGTGAGCAAGCAATTATGTAAATAATATTCATAACTGCTTGCTTACGAATATTATTATTTTCATTACAGGAGGAAACCAATAATCATAAGTGCTTTTTCACGAATACCATTATTCGGATTAAAGGAGAATATTAATATCCATAATTACTTGCCTAAGAATATCTTTTTATTATTGATAAATTTAGGACTTATCAATATTCGGGAACTTGTCACTTCACGTTTTCAATCATTTCAGGAAGTCAACCCTGGTACTTTGTTCATTTCAATAAAAGCGGGAAATGAGAGAAACAAATTGGTGAAAGTTTGAGCAAAATCCGACAAGAAATAAGAAAGTTATGAGTTTTTGAAGTTGTAATCAATCAAACACAAATTGGCAACTCCGTGACGTATCTTGCGAGTTCCTCACCCTTTTGCTCAGTACAGAAAATCTCATAAATTTTCGTTTTCTTTATTTTTGATGAAGCAATACATTTGTTTCATAGGGGTTTTGTGTAAAAACATATGAACAATGATTATATCTAAGGTGAATTTGTAATCAGTCAAACACAAGTTGGCAACTCCATGAGTATTTTGTGACCTCCTCTCCCATTTGGTCTGTACAATTTCCAAAAAAATTCACCTTCTTAGTTGTTGATGAAGGAATATATTAGTTTCATAAACATATGTGCAATGATTACATCTAGGTTGCATGCATGATTAAATAGTTTATTTAGAAAAAAGTGGAAGTTTACGATTTGGGGGGGGGGGGGACCAGGGCAAATGGGAGAGGGGCTCGAAAAGATATGTCAAGGAGTTTCCAATTTTCAAAAAATCATAACTCTCTTATTTTTATCGGATTTTGCTCAAACTTTCATTGATCTGCTTATTTGATTTCCCTCCTTCTTCTTAAAACCAACTTGATATCAGGGTGGACTTCCCCTTTTATGACGAAATTTCATTGTTAATATCGTGTAGTGTCAAAAATTGATATTCGTGCTAAAGATTTCACTCCCCCCCCCCCCCCCGTGTCCATACGCCTTTGTTCTCCAAAAACCATACTTTTTATGTATATATCACCCAGTGCATGTAAGCGTCTTTAATCTAAAAAGGAAAAGTAAATCGACCCTTTTATGTAAACACAACTGGTAACTCAGATTAATCCCAATTTTGGGCCAGTTTGTAAACGCAATCAAGCTTTCTTTGCTTAATACATCTCAAATGAGGTAAATCAATAATAACTATATCTAAAGCTTAGGTAATGAAGATACACGTAAACTGTTCTCCCATGACGCACTCAATACGTTTATCTCTGTCTTCCTAATGTAATGTTGAAAAAATGGCATCTTAAATTTGGTTACGTGCAGACTGCAGAAGTAATTAATCTCAAAACGGACTGGCTATATCAAGCTACAATCTCACCGTCGCCAGCGGGTCCTTGTAGGGATTGTTTAATAGGAAGAGGGAAGGATAGAAGGATAGAGAAATAGTGAGAGAAAGAGAGACGGTGTCTGGATGATGGGGATGGGGAGAGGGAGAAAGAAAGAAATATGTACTTGTAGGGAATGTTTGATAAGAAGGGAGAGGAGAAAGAGACAGAGAAACAAAGGGAAAGAGAAAGGGACTGAAGGGTGGAAAGACAGGGGAAAGAAAGAATGAATGAGAGACTGGCTGATTAAGTGAGTGAGGTTTCCATGTTTTTTTTCAACACCGCATATATTAAACATGATCAATAATGGGTGATAAATCTTTGCGATTTTCCGACAAGGATCTAAGAATCCACAATTTTTAATGGGGTTGTTAGTAGGCAACCCCTCCCCCCTCTCTCTCTCTCTCTCACACACACACACACATAAACACCCCCCCCCCCCCACACACACACACCCACGTACACGCACTCTCCCGCCCGCACACACATCTTCAGTTACGCCCCTGGTGGAATCTCGCTATCCAGTCGACTTCTGCTGGGAGAACAGTTATCGAGTTAAAGCGAGTGATTGAGGAGGATACTTATGAGCCTGTCAAAAGTGGCTTATTCGGCATTTATGTCACCCCCCTTCAAGAGATACTGTTCCTCCCATGTTCTTGCGAGAGGGTGTCGAATTGCACTGCGGCATCCTCCTTAGAGAGAGAGAGGGGGGGGGGGGGGGAGAAAGAGAGAGCAAAAGAGGGGGGATGTTTCTCTTGACAAGAACTCGGCAAGTGCATGGCCAATGACCCTTCAACAGGTTCAAAGCGATTCACTTGACAATGCACTCACCCAATACGAGAATCCATGCAGACACATAAAAGTAAAAGAAGACAATCATTTAAAGTGGACAGGAGCATCCCTGAGGATGTGTGGGTCTTAACAAGCATTCCCCTTCCTTATTCAAAACTTTATTTGGCAAATTTGGAACATTTTTTTTTTTGGCACATCGACGACCTTTATTTGCTTGTATGCTTGTTGCTGTTGTTTTTTCTGTTTCTGATTTTCTGTTTATATTTTTGCTTGTTGTCGATTTATTTTTGTTTATTTGCAATTTTACGGGAATTTGCCCCCCCCCCCCTCCCATTTTTTTCCTTTCTTTTCTTTTGTTTAGTTTTGATTTTGTTTGATTTTCGGCTTTTAAACCCCGAGAACTGTTCTTCCGGCTAACTTGACAGCAAATTTCACTAAACTTCATCTATTCAAAACGGTCGATAGACACTATTTAAGAAATGGGGCCGATTATTTAACATTGAAAATGGTTTAATGCAAACTTAGTCCCAGTTCGGCCTTCAGGACAACAAACCCAAATTAAAAGCAAAGAACAGAAAAATTCAAAGGAAACTAAATGGATTTTATGACAGTTGAGTCAGGTTCACGCGCATGACATTAGTCATAGAAAATAAGTTAGGCTGATATCTTTTTTAAAAATCCATCCTCTTTTTTGTACCAAATTTAACGTGATGAACATTGTTTTTTTGTTGAAAATTTCTGATACGATTTTTCCAATATTTGATATGTTTTCTTCAGAAGACTAACAAATTATATTTGAAAAATGAGCTGCAGTTACAGTTCTTGCCACATATACATTAAGCTTGGACATAGGCCTTAGCTATAAGGGTCCTTTCAGCATTTATTTATTTTATTTATTTATTTATTTATTGATATTTCATCAGGGTAGCCCATTCAACAAAAGTTGATCTTCCATGGGGCCCTGAAAATACAAAAATCTATATACAATCAAAAATGATTTGAATTACAATCAGATGAGCAAACATATATCAAATAAGCAGTAACATAAATAATTATAAACGAATTCAATAAAACTGTACCAAAACTAAACCACAATAAATAATCAGTGTCAGTAATCATAACTATTAAAATTACTGATGTAAGGATAAACAATGATAATATAAAGAATGAGAGATAGAAAAAGGGAAACCTTGGGAGCATAAAAAAATAAATAATGTTTATTCCAAACAGTGACAATATCTTAACTCAGATTCAGAAAATGCTTCTTCAAGAAAAATTTAAAATTGTTTAAATTACTTGTTTGCTTGATATTTATAGGCAAATTATTCCATAGAGTTGCACCGTCATTACATATTGCATGCTTATAATATTCTGTATGACATTTACCAATTATAAGGTCATGATTAGCACATTGCTGAGTGTTAATATTATGTTTCGTTGAGACTTCTTTAAAAATACCTTTGTAAACATCAGCAGACAAATCATTAAGACATTTAAAAACAAATATACATCTAAAATATTTAACCCGTTCCTTAAAAGGCATCCATTTCAGGCGACCAAATAATTCATTAGATGGAGTATATATATTACAATTTGATATCAATCTGGCAGCTTTCTTTTGTAATTTCGTTATCTTTTCTATATGACTCAAAGATCTATTCCCCCAAATTTCACAACAGTAATCAATTTGTGATTGAATAAGACATGTATATAATAATTTCATTGAAGTTTCATCAACATATGGCTTTACTCTCCTGAGCATGGCAAGACCTGCAAATACTTTTTTACATAAATAATCTACATGATTAGACCATAATAGATTGTCATCAATAAAAATACCCAGACATTTAAAACTCGTGCATTGTTCAATACATATATTTTCATACTTTATAGAAATGGAGTCATTTTTGCTAATATTCAATCTTTGTTTACTCCCAATAATCATAAATTTTGTTTTATCGACATTCAGATATAGCTTATTACAATTTATCCATCTACCTATAGCATTAAAATCACTCTGAAGTTTTGTCTGTACTTCTAAAAAGGTGGTTCCACTTACAAAAAGGGTAGTGTCATCAGCGTACATTACAATTTTTCCATGTTTCAAAACATTTATCATATCATCAATATATATCAAAAAAAGCAAAGGACCTAAAATAGACCCTTGTGGAACGCCAATAGAAAAAATTCGATCACTAGATTTAGCATTCTGTATTGCAACATATTGCCGTCTATTATTTAAATAAGAATCAAACCGTGCCAAGGATAAATTAGTCAAACCTATTTTCTTCAATTTATTCAATAATATTTCAATATTAACAGTATCAAAAGCGCGTCGTAAATCAATAAACAGAGCACCTACAATAAGGCCTTTATCTATACAGTGTAACCAACTATCCGTTAAAGACCCAAGAGCCGCACATGTGGAATGCCCTGGACGGAATTCGAACTGTGATTTACTTAAAATATCATTGTTTACTAAATAATCATACAGCTGCTCATGAGCAATCCTTTCAATTATCTTACTTACAGCAAGTAAAATGGAAATAGGTCGAAAATTACCAACAAAATTTATATCACCTTTTTTAAATAACGGAAAAACTTTTGCATACTTCCAATCATCAGGGTAGACCCCCGTTGCAAAAGACATATTTATTAACTTTGCAATAAAAGGTACAATAAGAGCTTTAGATTTTAGTAAAAAGGTTACATTAATATCATCAGATCCTGTTGCTTTTTTTTCATCTAAATTTGATATTAATTTCTCAACATATTCTTCTTCAATAGCAACAAAGTTAAAAACAGAATTAGAAGCACCGGATATAATAGTACACCCTTCGTCGGTTTCTTTGGCATTCATCTCTTGCTGAAAATTGGCATTTATTCGAATAAAATAGTCATTAAAAGCATTTGCAATATCATTATCGTTATCAAATACCATATCATTGTCATAAAGAATAGATGGAAGTTGTGAAGCTTTTTTAGGTCATAATGATTTTAAACATTTACACATCTTTTGCACATCATTTACATTTTTCTTTATTTGATTTTTTAAATATTCGTTTTTACTATTCATCACAGATTTGTTGACCATATTCCGAAGATTTTTTATATTTTCCAGAGATCTTCACATAATATATTTAACGAAAAATCTTTTTGCATTATAACCTTGTTTTTAACTTTCAAAAATTTATTATGAACTCTATCGCGTTTCCTCATCAGTTTTCTAATACGTGATGTAATCCATGAAAGAGACTGATCTTTAACACGAACTGACTTTTTTGGAGCAACTTTATCTATAATGGAAATAAAAATTGATTTCCAGATACTCCAGAATTCATTTACATCACCAATATCATATAAACGTGACCAAGGTGCTGATTCTAACAAAGCATACAATTTCCCTCATCAAAATACTTAAACGATCGGAAATAAATCGTTTTAGGGACAGTCTTTTTGGTTCTTTGATTTAATTTGCGAATAGCATAAACCATATAATGATCACTAACAGAAGTTAGTATACAACCATGTTCAACAATTGTCGAAGAACATGTAGTAAAAGCAAGATCAATAAGTGTACTAGAATTGTTCGTAACACGAGTAAAAGTATCAATTAATTGAACAAAATTATACGAACCCATCAAATAATCTAATTTGTGAAATAATCGCATATCCTTCAATTTACTGTAATCACAATTAAGGTCTCCAAAAACGAGTACCTCATCTATTGAAGAGTTTGACGAACATATTAATTCTAAGCTTTCTTCAATTTTTTCAAAAAAGGAAACATCACAAGATGGTGGTCTGTAAATACTTATAATAAAAATACTTTTCTGAAAGGGTAAAGTTATTTGAAGACATATCATTTCTAGGTGTTGATTTTCCAAATCGTTTCTTCGAGTAAATCTTATCAGATATATAAACAGCTATTCCTCCACCGTGACGTGTTCTATCTTTACGTTCAACTCTTAAGCCATCGAGAAGTATCTCACTGTTAGATATAGAAGAGTCACAAAAAGTTTCATTAAGGCAAAAAATATCTATAGTATTGTTAGACAAAATATAACGAAGTGATTCAATTTTGTTAACTAAGCCTCTAATATTCAAGTGTAAAAATATATTTCCTTTCGATAGTATAGGTATTTTACCATCTACGAGAATAAGTGATTTTGAACATTGGTTGAATTGATTTTGTGAAGACTTATTTGTAGGAATAACAGACTTAATACAAGCGTTATTTGTGTCTACACTTACTGTATTGTGGTATATATATCTGTCATCAGGGGTACTCTCTTCTTGGCCCCATCCTAGTAATAAGGACAGAATCTTACTTTATGGCCAAGCTGTGAACATTGGCGACACTGAAGTGGAGCTCCGTGTCTACATCGTTGAGCGCGATGGTTCGGCTCTCCACAATATTCACATCCTTGCCTGAAACCAATAGTTTGGGGAGAAGCGTTGACCATTGAAGCGTAGGACGGGCGTCTATACAGTGCGAATTGAGCCTGATTCATTGGCATGGCGTTGTATTGTTGTCTTGAAGGGCGTGTTTGGGTGTGTGTGCGGTCACGTGACTGGGTGTATTGTAGAAGTGGCGTCGGTTGGTATGGAAACTGGGGAAGTTGCGGTGGCTGTAGCTGGGCTGTTCGGGTGGGCGGTACTGATGAAAAACTGTTCATGGGAGGGCGATAGGGTGGCTGATGAGGGATGGGTGTAGTAGATGGCTGACGAGGAGGACGGCGAGAAGTACCAGGAGGTGTAGGTTGATTTCCGAGAGGAGGAAAAGCTGAGAGGGATGGTTCCTGGCGATGGGTTGTTTGGTAATCTGGCTGGATGGGTACATGGGAAGGAGGGTCGGGCGGTCTCCTTTCAGGTGGTTTGTCAAGTAATGCTTCGATGGTATGCTGCACCTTCTTCATTTCCATACAAAGCTGGTCTACTCGGTGGTGCAGGCACTTGCATCGCATGCAGATTTTATTGTTCTCTTCGCATTTCAGATTGCAAATCTGACAAAGGTTTTCTAATCCATCAATGACAATGACAGTTACCCTAATTAATCCCAATAATGCGAATTATTATATTATTGCTGTAATGAAAGTGACGCAACCAGCCAATACTATTTCTTTGAATGCGAATTTGATTACTGCGACGCAATAATTTTAATTGTATACTCATATGGCTGTATTGCTCGTTCCCACTATTTTTAAAGACTATTATAAATCTTATTACTCTTTGGAGCCTATAACTCACAAGAGTAGCTTTCTCCTTCGGCTCCTCAATATTTCACTTTTATTCTAGCCCAGTCTTTTCAATTAATACTGCATGCAAACGTATACACTGTAAAAATATTTGCCGTTTTTTCACGGGAATTTCCTGGCAGTCAGGATGCCGGGAATGCCCGTTTTTCCACAGTTTGTTTGTTTGTTTTTGGGGGGATTTTTTACCGGAAATCAGCATATATTTACAATAAAATTATGTAAATTTACAATAAAATTATGTAAATATATGCTGATATCCGGTAACAAACTTGCTGTTGTTTTATAGGAAAAGACTGTAAAATTGAAATAACGGCAATAACTTGTAATTTCAAGGGCTAAAAAAACCTGTAGTTTTACAGTTATTTTTTACAGTATTGATATGAATTACTCACCTTCTTTTATTTTCTCTGACAATATATTTCGTGCTCGTTTGTACCATTTATCTTGTTTGTACCATTTATACTGTAAAATCACTGTAAATGTGAAATATGAAACAATAAACTGAAACTGAAACTGAAATTCAGATGGAAATTATCTGTCATCCATGTCAACTGCAAGCGGCTTTGCGTCACACTCACAGCTTGAATTTAAAAGCTAGGTTATCTATGCACATATGGAATCAGACCTGTGCTGGTGCATGGCCTAGGGCGTCCTGGGCACAACCAAGACATGAACATCATGCCTGAAAGAACAGAAATGAAAATGATGAAGAAAATACATGGAATATTAAACGCTACAAGATAATCTGAAGTGATTCTGAAAAGAACAGAATATCTGTATGACGAGGGAGTGACAGAATGTAAAAAAAAGGAGCTTAAGTTCCTGACAGAGGATGCCATAACTTAATTCGACCCTTGAGACGGTTCAATCTGATCAGCTAAAAATAACGCAAACATTTCTTTCTATCTAAAAGAAAATTATCTTTTAATGGTAAAAAAAAGGGTACGTAATGCACCACCTATGACTAAACATGACTTTAAACACGAACAACGACTCACAGTTTGTGTTCGCTAATAGACCATCATCTGTCATTATACGCCACCGAGAACGATGAGATAAAAAATTACATTGCCTCCTACAGACGCCCCGATTTTTTTTTTCTTTTTATTGCACACAACATGAAAACTAATTGCGACGTTCAATCATTATGATTACATCGCAGTGAGGTGGAGCTCTGCTATCGAGCGGGGTGTATTCCATTTTCAGGATAAGAGAGTGTTTGCACTTGGCATTCATGAGCAGTTGTAAACATAATCATAGGAAAATCTCTGATCTGATCAAGACTGATGATTGTAATAGCAGACAGAACTTCTACAGGGATACTAATTTGCGAGTGAGAGTAGCAACCATGAAAGAATATATTTTAGTATGCTTTACTGGACCTTTTCATTTGGCGGTGAAATTGCGTTGCGGCATTTTTACACTATTTTTGCGATTTTCCAAAATGCACGGGGTAGGGGAAAATACCCTGAATTTGTCCCCCCCCCAAAAAAAAAAGAGAGAGAGAGAGAGAGAGAGAGAGAGAGAAGAAACGTCGCTCTGCCCCCCCCCCCCACCCCGAAACGGCCAAACCTGCTTCTTACTTTGCAGTAGATCTAATTTTAAATGTGTATGTTATGCCCTTGGAGACTGATAGAGTCAAGCTCAAACTCTATTAATATGATCGGGCATTCCCGTGATTACAATTTACAAAAGGCTGATAATTATCTTCCGAGGGTGACCAAAGGCATACTCGTCGTCCCACGCCCTCTTTGTTCTTTTGTATTGTACATGTACATGCAACTATACACCAGTACAATTCTTTTTACACACAGGATCGAATAGCCAAGATCTTTCTAGATCTTTAATCTCGATCCCCACTCATTTATGTCCCTTGTTTTTCCATACAATTGTTTATTTTTAATGTACTTCTTATGTATTCATATTTTATATGTATGATCATTATGTGCAATTATGCACTTTTATATGTATAATGTCTCTATATTGAGTGAAATAAATGAATCTTGAATCTTGAATCTTGAATTAGGAATATTGGCAACCGCAATGACTAAACATGTTATATTCATATGTTTCCTCACTCTACCAATGTATTAAATTGTGTAAAAAGGGCGCCATTCCGTGTTACCATTTCTCTGAAATCCATGCATGTTGCATCGAAACTCGCCGCTTATTCAAGGACAAAAACAAGGAAGCAATAAAAAAAAATTACTGTGCTCTTTCCCACTTCTTTAATTCTTAAGGAAAGATATCCTCTTCCTTCGAAGCACATGCATCCTTTGAGATTGATTGAAAAGTAAATAAAGGAAGAGGTTTTGAGGGCGAAGCGGGACGAAGGAACGTCGATCTAAATTAATGCAAGATAGATGATCTTGGGTTGGAGATGGGGAAGGGGTTTGGGTGGAGGGGGAGGGTAAGGAGGCGGGATACCACTAAATGAGGGGGGGGGGGTGTACCAAAACAAAAAGTAGGCAGAGCGAGAAAGTGAAAGGGAGAGTGAGAGACAGAGAGAGAGACTGGGATAGAGAGAGAAAGAGAGGAAGAGAGAGAAAGATAAGAGACAAAAATACTAAGACATGTAAGAAAAAAGAGGAAAGAGAGAGAGAGGGGGATGGTAGAGAGACTTTTTTTTTAAATCATGGACATTGTAAATTTCATTTTTTTCATTTTACATTTAATCCCACTATTGAGAAGGATTTTGCTTTGTGTTATAGGTCCTCCGAATATTATTAGACTTTAAAGTAACAGATTGGAATAGGTAACGGGATAATGTAACTGTTAAATCATATATTGAGGTTCCATTTTTTTTTCATACGTGCTTGGTTTCGCAAGGATGTACAAGGAATTTCAATTTGTTGTTCATAAAAACTCTCATTTAAAATTTGTATTGCAATATAACCCCCACCCCCCCCCCCCCCACACACACACACTGAAAAATAATACATGATACAACTTTTGTGTTATTAGGTAGCAGTTGTTCATTCAAGAAACGTGGTACAATGTATTTGACAGAGAATGATACCCGGCAGTAAAATCGGTGATTTGGGACAAGGGATGAATGCGGAATGTGCACATGATCACTCGAGAGATATAGGAATCAGAGCGACGCTGGCAGGTTCCATACAGTATTTCCCATTAAATGTGCTAATACGTGCATATTTCGAAACATCTTTAACAAAGAGGGAAAGAGAGACACAGAGACAGAGAGAGAGAGAGAGAGAGAGAGAGAGAGAGGAGAGAGAGAGATCCGTTCATAGATCCGGCTATCACGTTTTTCAGTAAAAAATGTTTTAAAAAATTTGTATTAGACAGAGAATGACAACCGGCTTTAAAAGTGATGATTTGGAACAAATTGGGAATGATTTCGGAAAGCGTGCAAGATCATCCAAAAGATAGAAATCAGAGTCCCGCAGGCAGCTTCCATTTTCCCATTACAGGGAAAATCCACCCTAATATTAAGTTCGTTTTAAAAGAAGCAGAAAAAATAAAGAAACGGATCACTGAAAGTTTGAGCAAAATCCGATAAGAAATAAGAAAGTTGATGAATTTTTGAAGTTGTAATCAATCAAACACAAATTGGCAACTTCGTGACGAATCTTGCGAGCTCCTCTCCCATTTGCTCCGTACTCAAAATTCATAAATTTTCAGTTTCTTTGTTTTTAATGAGGGAATAGATTTGTATCATACAGGTTTTGTGTAAATGCATAAGTGAAATTATTATATCTTGGGTGCATGTATGATAAAAATATTTACTCTAGAGAAAAAAAGAGTGCGGCGGGCAGCTTCAATTTTCCCATGAAATGTACTAATGCATGGATATTTTGAAACATCTTTAACAAAGAGGGAAAGAGAGAAAGGGGGAGAGAGAGAAACCCGAACAGTATAGATCCAGTGATCACGTTGTTCAGTAAAAATTGATTTTAAAAAAAATGCTTAGACAGAGAATGATAACTGGCTTTAAAAGTGATGATTT